>VDFB02042838.1:0-67870 GCA_007258455.2 Sequoia sempervirens
CCCCATGAGGCTCTCTAAATTAAGAGAAATCATGAGTAGTGAATCCCCCTTCTCTACATTTTAAGGAACCCAACGTGAAGAGCAAATTTTTTTCAAAAACTAGGAATTTATTTACCCCTACTTAGTGGGGTCATAACTTTTGACTCAGTGCTCGGAATTCAGAACCGTTTGCATAGTTGGAAAGGTCTCCAAGAGGACTCATTCAATCCCTAAAATATTGTGCCTTTGGAAGCCAAATTTAATCGATCAAGGAAAGTTTCAACCCCAAATTCTGCTCTAAATACCTCTAAAAATGCAAATTATGCTCTAAATACCTTTGAATATGCAAATTACGAGAACCTAGAAAATACTGAAAAATCCAAAATTTTGGATTTTTGGCTTTTCTCAGTTCTGTTACCAAAATGAATTTAATATATTCTTTTTTGAGTTTATTATCCAATTATATTCAAAATTTTGATGATGTCCCATTTCATGCATGTGATAGTGACTTGGATTTTCCCATGTCACTTGGTATCTTTGATCCTTCTCATGAGATTCCTCTTTCTTTGAAGGATATCTTGTTGCAAGAAGATGAAATCATTGATACCTTTCTTAATGTTACTCTACCCTCTCTTCATTCCAATGCACTCTCTTCTAGAGATGATGCATTTGTGAATGATGAATCTACTCTTCACTCCAATGCACTCTCTTCTAGAGATGATGCATTGGTGAATGATGAATCTTGTCTCTATTCCAATGCACTCTCTTCTAGAGATGATGCATTAGTGAACAATGAACCTTCTTCCATATTTGATCCTCCCAAGATCGATGTTGATAATATTTCTTCAAATAATTATTCCACTATTTGTGATGACTCAGTAAATGTAATCTATGTCTTTGCTTCCCCTTAAAGGCCTAAGAGACTGATTATTTATCTGACGCTAGCTAGTCCTTCTCCTAAAAGGGTTTTTTCTATTGATAGTGTTCCATTTGATAGTGATTCTCTTGATCTTTCCAAGGCTCCCTCTTACAAAGTGGTAGCCCATACTTATAATAATAGAATGAATAAACAACCAAGCCTTCCTCAAGCACCTAAACCTATGACTAAAGCACCCAGTGATTACAATCTTGTCGAGCAACTTTGAGTTACTCTGGCTAAGATCTCATTGTGGTACTTGCTTTAGTCTGCTTCAATTTACTAAGGTATGCTTCAAGAAGCCTTGCAGAAGATCCTCTTGCCTTCTTTTGCTAGGCCGACAAATGTTGATGCATTGATAGCCCATATTCCTCTAGATTCGTCGAATATTACATTTTATCCACAGGATCTCCCACCTTTGCAAGTACATAAGCAAGCAGACCCTCTAATGATTATAGTTAACATTAATAATATCGGCATTAGACATACTCTTGTTGACATTGGTTCGGCGCTCAATGCATGTAGCATTAATCTATTTCCTAAGATTAATATCGATTCATCTTCTCTTAATTCTTCTTCTATTGACATTCGTGGGTTCGATAATGTTGGTCGACAAGCCCTAGGCACGATAGTCTTGCCTTTGATGTTGGGACTCGTTACTGTACCCACCCTTGTATATGTTATGTCAGAAAAATTACCATATAATCTAATCCTTGGTAGACCATGGATTTATGCGATGGGTGCAGTCACGTCTACCTTGCATAAATCTATTAAGTTCATTTGCAATAATCCAGTAGTCACAACTAGTGCTGACCCTTAGGCTATGCACTTATGTGAGATGGCAATTGTCGGTTAGGTTTCGGTTGTGCCAACTCTTATTCCTTCAATAACTTCCACTATGTCAATGTTTACTCCAGAAATACCTACTACAAAGGATACTCTTGAGATAGATGTCCCTAAAGAAGATCCTTTTGAAGCAAGAAATTCTAACTCTACTCCTTCTCAAGAGAAGGTATGTCTTGGTGATGATTGGGGTTCCTTAGACTTTACAAATTCCTTTAGTCAGGAATATAAAGTCAACCCAATCCACTCAATCCTTCCAATAACATCATCCAAACTCGCTATCAAAGATGGTTATTCTTCTGTATCACAAGGTAATGTGAGCAATAGTTGTAATATCCTTAATGTTGATCCCCCTCCTTTTGAGGAAGATGATCGCACCTCTATTAAAGAGGTTAATGTTGGTAGTCCTATCAAGGAGGTTGATGGTGATCCCATAGAAGAGTGTGATCCCCATTTTTGGAACAATGCTCTCTATGAAGATCCTTCTTCTCAAGATTTGCAAAAATGTTATGGCCCTAGATTTAGGTTTGCCTCTAAATATGGCTATAGGCATAAAGGTGTGGGTGTAATGAACAAGGAATTTAGGTCCCTATAGAATGTGTACCTCGTAAGCATAATTTGGGGCTTGGTTGCTTGAATGAACAATCTAAATAGAAACCACGATTGAATGTTGGCATGATCCCTACTCAACCTCGTTCTTGTGGATTGATTCATCTGCCCTTATCTGCTATCTTCATGTCTTCTTCTTATGTGCAGTCAAGTATTTCTCCACAAGAGAAAGGGTTACTTCCTACTCCTCATTCTTTGTCTGAGAAAGAGCGTATTTTGTTGAGGCTTCTAAAATCCTACTTGATTACTCTTCCTTCTCCTACATGTAAGAAATTTCAAGAACATGATAAAGAAAAACATTCTTTATGTGCATACCATCAAGTGCTTGGCCATTCCACTAGTGAATGTAAGGCCTTGAAGGATAAAATACAACTTCATGATTCAGGTTCCATCACTCATTTATTAACTGATGCACCTTCCTCTTCTTTGCATGACAAGTGATATTGAGGTTTACCTCTATCCTATATGTTCTAAGTATCTTGCATGGCTTTCCTCCCCTATATGCTGGGGGAAATGATGACTTGTCCCTGAGATGTACATCCTTCTTAATGACCCTCGCTCTTCTCTCTATCTTTCAAATGAAGCATCCCTCTAGTGTACCCCTTTTTTCTTATGAAGGGTTCCCGAGGGACCCCCTTTGAAAGTTTTTATCTCAAATGAATTCTATGGCATCTAATTTGGGGGTATCCTGACTAGGTCCTTCTTTTATGTGATTGTCTTATAACACAGCTTGCAGTAGCCACAAGCTTCTCTAATTAGTCTTGCTCTGCAAGACCGATAACCTGTAGAGCTCCTTTGTGTTAAGCTTTCCTAACATATTTAGTCTACAGATTAACATGTTGCTTTGCAAGTGCACCTGTGAATCCGCTTTCCAGTCTGACTCTGCGGAGTCCCCTTTCATTGGGTTTCCCTCATGTGAGAGATCTTGGGGGACACCTCCTTGTAGTTCTATGAGCCTGTAAGACACTTACTTCACTAGGCTTCCTAAATGTGCAAGATCTTGGGGGTTGCCTCCTTGCAAGTCTACAGGCCTGTAAGATGCTTTCATCCCATGAGATTTTTCCATTGTTGTTCTGAGGACCTTCGGTATACTTTGTGCAACTTCATAGTTTCGCGGAGCTACGAAGTCCTTTTTGTTCGAACCTCCTCAGGAGAGAGTACCCATGGAGTTGTCTCTCTTGGAATTTTCATTCCTCCTTCTTGCTCTCTTCTCTTCCCAATTGTATATAACGGATTGAAGATCTACATATTTTTCATTCTAAGTATATGCTCTTTCTCTCTTCGAAATTAGTTGCTTCCCTATCTTTTGCATGTATGCTTCTCTTGAAGCGATCAACCCTTACATTCTTCTCTTCATTTTAGAATTATTCTATGTGTTGTTGTTTTTAATTTGGGGATGACACATAGTACTGAGATAACCTTTTACATCAAGTTATCTTTCATTTTGTTGACTTAAATCCTTTAGTTTTTTGTGTGCTAACATTGTTGTTTGGTGCAGGTTTTTCTTGTCTAATGCATTTGTTTTGTAGGTCTTCAGCCTAGGGGAATGCTTCTTTGATTCAAAGAGTTATCTTCTTCATCTATAGTATCCTTTTTGGCATCATGGTGTTATTTATGTTTAGTATATTTCCTTTAATGTGCATATTAGTGTAGATTCGTATGCCCGCTAAAGTGGGAGCGAAATGTAATGTCGTTAAATTGCACCCCTTGCAATTTCACATGCATTTTTGTATATGTTTTAGTGATCACTCACTTAGCATCTTGTGTAGGCTCATTTTAGCCCTTGCATCAACCTTTTTCCCTTCTTAGGATGCTTCATACCCCTTTTAAGCAACTACCCTTCATGTGCCAGTTGTGCGTTAAACCTTGCACTTTTCTCGTTCATGTTGTTTTCTAGCGTGATGTGTCTGGACATTAGTGCATCGCGCAGAATTTTGTGCACTGTGTTGGTGTCTTGCAATGTTTCAACACTCAAACTATTTTTTTCAAGCATATTTTCCACTTGTCATCTTCTTTTGTTAGTGGTAACGACTCGAGATGCCTTGTAACCACCCGGGAAGCTTCTTTTTGCTTCTCTTCTCTCTTTAAAAGTCATATTTTCAACTCATTTTCCTTCTAGATTCATTCCAACTTCTAGCTTCTTTCCAACCTTGGCTCTGGCATTTTCTCTCTTGTTATTTTATTTGCACAGCTTCATACAGCTTGTTACAGCAGCACTCTCAAGCCATTACAACAACCTCTACAACACTTTTAGTTCTTGCACTCTCTTTGTTTCCCTCCTTGGATTTCTAAGACTTTCATGTGATATCTACCTTGTTCCTTGCACCTTTGAGCATCTTGGGATTTTCCACATCCCCTATCATTTGCATCCTTACTTCATGATATAGGTTTTCCTCCTCGAGCGGGGATTGCTTTTATCACCTACATTTTGTGATACGGGTTTTCCTCCTTGAGTGGGGATTGCTTATATCACTCATAATTGGTGGTGCAGGTTCTACTCCTAAGTGGGTTTTTCTTTCACCACACACTTTGTCCATTTCGGTTCATTTATCTTTATCTATCTGGTTGTTCCTGGAGGTGGGAACACCAAAACAGGGGTTTGATTGAGTCAAACCCCTATACAACCCCAATACTTTCTCTAGATATTATGCATGCAGGCATTAAAGAAATTCATTTGTTGGAGGCTCCATTACTTGGATTGTTGTAAGAATTTTATTTCCTCTTTATCTTTATGATTTATACTTCACTTTATTTCAGTTCTATTATATTCAATTATTTTCCTGTACTATGGAAATTCTCAATAATTAGATCGATAGTAGTCATGTTGTTTTATGTGAAAAAATTTCTTTTTGGTCCATATGAGATGCCAACACACCTCTAAGATGTCAACGTTCCACGTTTTCATCCTTTGCGTTGTTGTCCTTTGGCCAAGAGCCTATCAATTTGTCCAAAAAACCTCTATGATATTCTCTTTCTGATTCTAGAACTTTTACGTTGTTCCTTGAGGTAGTTTAGGGTAGTTTGCCCCGTGAGGCTCTCTGAATGAAGAGAACTCATGAGTAGAGAATCTCCCTTCTCTACAACCTATAAATTTTGGCTTCCGAATATGGACTTGTAGTAAATCTATAAAAGAAAATATTATTTTGTGCGGATAAGGGTTTGCCTCAGTCAAACCCCAAGTTTGGTAATTAAACCTTGATGAAATGGTGTAAATATGATAAATTAAAATGTGTAAAACCCTAACATTAAGTGCATCTAAGGTTGTTAAGAGATAATATGCAAAGAAACCCTACTCAAGTGCACTAGAGCATGATTCCTACATGACAAAGATAAGTGATAAAGACCCAATTAGGGAGAATTCAAAACACCCTAATAGATCTAAAATATGATAATACCTTGATTTAAGTAGCTTGATAGAATGAAGCTTAAAGATGGTATCACTAGAAAATAAGTCATTAGGTTAAGGAAAATGGCCAAATGCATCTTCCAAACCTAGAATCCATCATGACCCACCATAGGCATCAACCTTCAATCATGAACAATGCTTGATCAAATCTTTAACAAAATGAGCTTGAAGACCTACAAATACAAAAAAATGTTGCTCCAAGACTTCAAATTTTCTTTCTTGAATGCTTTTCTACTTGCTCTTCAAAATTTATCTTTTCTTGCTTCTCCAAAATCTAGCTTGAAATGATGAAAAGACTAGGCTTTATAGGCTTCTTCTCTGATTTCCCAAATATTAGATCCTAATAGATGATATTTAAAACTTGAATCCATAACTTTAAAATACCACCAAAAACATATTTAAATTTTTATTTTGGGACTTAAAGGGGACCCATTCGCCCAAGGGAAAATGGGTCGTAGCCTAAAAATCCAAGATCAATGTGTTTTAGGGTCATTAATTAATTAAATGCATTTATTCAATGCATGTTGTAATTTTGGAAAATGATAAAAATAGGCCTCAAGATGCATAATAAAGGGAATTAGGGTCCTATTTATGAAGGGTAAAAATGCATAAATGTAAGGTCACTAAAATAGGTCCAAATTAAGTGTGAAATTTTACTATCACCTAGAAAGGAGTACAATTTTCTACACTACAATAACAAAGATAACTTTCATACGATCATAAAGATTTTACTCTCTCATATATCTAGTAGTTTACATAATCTACATTGCTTAACTGGATTAAATATTATATATATTCAAACATTTGGATAATTTTATATACTAAAAATGAACATTATCAGTTTATCACTTTTCTTTACCAATTTGCACATGAACAATGAATTGCCACTATTTTATTTTTTGTTAAACTATCATTTTTTTGAATTAGACTTTCAAATAGAAATTTTTTATTTTCAAAATAAATTGAATTTAGTTTTATATATGGTTAGACATTTATTTTGTACAAGAACTATATCTCATATAATTTTGTTAATAGATTTATTGCTTTCTCTATATTACTCCATTTTAGTCCAATCTATCTATTGACCTAATTTTTGTCATAGTGAAAAAATAATTTTCTTAGATGTATAACTATTGGAATGAGAATGTATATGCACTCAAATATTTCATATTAATATCTTATCCTATGGCAAGCATAAAATCTAAGAACAATAAACCCCTTGTATTTTTCCATCAAATGAGAAGAGTTGCCAAAAAATCCTAGTATTATTTTTATAAGAAATTGCATATATATATATATATATATATATATATATATATAGGTCCATTTTCATTGCATATAAATGTTATAGATAACAAAAAATTATGGTTATGAATAGATATTTTGTTCATTTAGGTTGCATGGTTAACTTCTGCTCGATCCTTTAAAAATTCAATTTTTTGGGCACTTCTTACTATATATGCTAACCTGGAAAGTTATGTGATAACTCACACCTCCAAAGGCTAGTTGTAGATAGTTCACTATCCAATCCACATTTCAAAAAAATATACATAGGTACTACTATCTTCCATTCAACCTCTACATACTCCCAATGTCAACCTACACAACTATTGTACCCTCTCCCCTATATTATTTCAATTAAAACTAATCTTGAAACCCTATCTCCACCCCCTATATTATTTCAATGATCAATAATCTCAAAACCCTATGTTCACATATCTTGAGGTAATCTTGATCATCACAAATGACAAATTCTCTAAGACTAAACATCCTATTTAAATAACTTCTTGCTCTCTTAAAAATTCCGACATGACCTTTCAACACTAGTTTATTTTTAATATTCTCATATAGTGTCATCCTCTATCAAAATTTGGTTCTATGCATCACCTCAATCCTACAATATCTTTACAAAACATGTACCAACATCCCTATGTATCACACACAATTACAAATTCCATATTTTTGACACAGGAAACCTAACACAAGTTTATCAATAATCGTTCCCAAATTTACCTATAAAAAACATCCCAAGCTCAAGAAAATCTATTTTGAGAATTGGTGTAATAGAAATCATAGTTCTATCATGCATTAGTCATTTTCAAATTTAAAAGATAAATTGTATAAAAAAAGAAAAATGTCCTCGCCAATATGGAACTTTGACTTGCAGACCTAAAATTTATTCAGCTCAAGATCTTCTAGCAATGAATTTTAGCAAATCTCATCTAGAGACATTCACTAGTTTTTATCTTGTTGTAGCACAAAACTCTACAAGTCTAGTAAGAACACTACAATAAAATACCATGTAGCAAATGTCTCTAGATCAGATTTTCTTGAATCCATCTTTATACAAGTTACAACTCTATATCATATTGTTTTATGGGTTAAAGGTAATGTTAGTCAAATTTCAAGGTAAGCTCATCTATTTCAAATTTGTGTTGTCTTTTATATCCACAATAGCAATTAGAAAAAAGAAAATTATATAAAAATTTCATATCTAATTCCATTTGCAGTACATTACATATTATATTGATTATAATAACAATTGCATCTACTCTAATACTAGTCTACCCAATTGTCATATGCCTGCAAGAAATTGATTAATTGTTGTCATATGATCGATGTAATCCTCACCTATCAATTTTTCCATGATCTTCAAACAAGAAACCATCGCACATTAAAGCTTGCAAATATCTTTTCAACATATCCATATCCAACTCCCCATAAATATTAATTGTTCTAAACATGAAAGGAATTATTTGATTGAAATCAACTCTCCAAACATAACATGCCTTTAACTCCCCTTCTCCTATCTTAAGAACAAGAATGTTAAAAATTATGAACTCCTCAAAAGCCTTCAACTGTTCATGTATTCATTTCTCAAATTTATTGTGATATTATACAATATATTCTTATAAATCAAACCTTGTAATAATATCTAAAACACAATTATGATTATCAACATCAAAATTTGCATGCTTTAACAATAGTTTCAACAATACAATTTGACTACACCACTTGACATGGAAACACTTTAATTTGTTTGCTACCCTTATATGGTTTCTAAATGCATCACTCAAACTTTTGTAAGTCTACTAGACTTCCTCAAAATGGTCAAGAATACAAGTTAACCTATATTGCACCATATTCTCAATCAAATCAATATTTTTTTCTCTCCATTATACTTTGCACTTTTTTAGCCTCTCTACTTTTTATAAGCTCTTCTTTCAATTTTTTTAACCTAAACTTTTAACATATCCCTCTCTTGCAATAATATATCATCTGCAAGTGTGCCCCTGTCTAGAACCAATCCTATGCCTAAACTAGAGTGTGATCACATAATTTAGAATTTTCTTCTTTCAATTTTGCATTCTCACCTTCCATGTTCCTAAAAATAAAAACTAGACCTTTAATATCATTGAAATATGTTGACAACTACAAAACTTGGTATTTGAGCTCTTTTTGTGTCTTTTCATTCTTTTGCATTGTGTCTAGGATAACAGATACAAATTTTTGAAATAACTTATTTTCTTCTTCCCTTGTTTGAGTTCCCAAGTTCACCTTCTCCAATTGATAATCCTCCACCAACATCTCAAACTCAATCTTCTCCACCCTTGAGATAGAAACTTGTGTTATCTTGTTCCCTTGGTTGTTTATCGCAATGCTTGACAACCTTCTTGATTTCTTCTTCCTTCCTCTCTATAGTTTGAAGGCCTTAGCAAGAATATCAAGATATTTCATCTCCTCCACCACACATCAATTTTTCCTCTTCTAAATAGCATAGGTTAACCATGTTGGCAGATTCAAGCTCCTTCATATTCACACAAACCCATGACTTTTTTATCATTTAAACTCTGACAATATTTGCCTTCATCTCATCTTTTTTTGTTTCTTGCTTTGTCTCTTCCCTTGCAAATTCTCGTTCATGTAAAATTCTATTCGAGGCTACCTCTTTTTCCACCAGGGTCTCCTTTTCCTTAGGTGTTGCACAAGAATCATATCATCTACACCCAATACAACACAACAAAACATCTCAAAAAATTTAAACTCAACAATACTAAGAGAACTATAAAGAACAACAAAAATAGATACCAGCAACAAATTTTGCAAAAGCATAAGGGTTTTGACCTAATAGAAGAGATGCACGCAATAACGATAGAACCAGAGACTCATCTGCACAAGAAGAAGAGTGAATACCTAAACCACACTCCATAATGAGCAATACCAAAAATGATGCACTCTGAGAACAACTTTGACTTCTCTTCCTTCTTTCAAGATAAATTTCTTCCTCGCTCTCCTCTTCACTTATTCCAATCATTATACTTTGTTCCCTTCCTTCCTTTTTCAATGCACTTGTTGCACATGAAGGGTTTTCCTTTTCCATAACACTAGCCAATAGAAATCTCACCTTCCTTGGTTTTTCTAGCTCACGTTTAGCCCATGGTAACTCCATCATTAGGAAAGGATATTCCAACTACCTCTTTGAACAAACTATAACTCTACCTACTCTCTCTTTTATATTTGTATTCTCTATAATTGAACAATCGATGTTATAGATTGGTTGGTTAAACATGACTTTATTGTTGCAGTCATATCCAAACTTTGCCATTATCCTTTAATTCTTTTTCCAGCTTGGTCACATTATAATCTCTTATCATTTCTATTGTTAATGTACATAATTCCTTCATTTTTACTTCATATTCATCTTCACAATCTCACTAGTGATCCTCTAGAGCAAGTTCATGCTTGTAGAATGAACCAATCACCTTACTGATTTTTCTAACTGGATCAAATTTAGTTATGGGATCATTGTATATGTCTATTATATACAATCTCAACTCTATATCAACAATCTTTGCATTATGCATGTTAACACACAAATATACATAGGTTTTAATAGGGAAAGAGTATCCTGACTTGTGCTTTCCAACAATCATTTTATGGACCTCTATCACTTGCCTGTATACTTCCATTAGAATTATTTCATTGGAAGGGTATCTTGGTAGTTTCAGAGGAGATTTATGAAACATTGCCACCTTGATATAAGAAAAAAAATTAAATTGAATATACCAATTACCCCAATTTTGCAACTCTTCCATTGTCTCTATTTGGATTCTCTTGGAAAAGTCACCTTCTAATCCTCTGATAATGACATAGAGAAAATAATCATTCACTATGCAATAATTTCTATTGCTCTCGTTCAACTTCATATGTGGGTAGTGTTCACACACTATTGTTTCGCCTCATTGCACACATCCTATCCTTGTTAATCGAAGACACCAAATAATAGGTCATGTAGAATTTCCCACTATTCAACACATGTTCCAATTATGAATATAGGGTGCTACTGATGATAATCACCTAGTCTTTTTCTTATCTAAGACTATTGTTAAAATATAGTAGCACATCCATGGTTGGAATTTTGTGGCACACATATAACCATAGACCCTACTCAACAATGTGATGCAGTCCCTAACGTCCTCTCAAAATTCACTTTTATGTTGTACCTTTTCCATTTTAAGTACCACCTTCCTAGGATTAAGCAAGAGTTGAGTGTTGATGAACTTAAGGCACACTATAGTATTGTTTTCAAAATAACATAATCCCTTATTCATGTCAGTTACTTCATATTTTTTGTTGGTGTAATTAAAAGTCTTGTACCTTGTCCTAGGTCATGATTACACCTTAGTTAAGTTTACTTAGGGACCACATAGGAGGTTGTTGGAGATTTTCCACTTTTGGTGGACTTGACATGTCATTACCACATCACTTCCACCTTTTGTGGACACATCATGTGATTATCTCTCCACCTTTTGTGGGTGATCCACCTTTTGTGGAGATTATCACATTATCTCTTTCCACTTTAGGTGGAGTGATAACTTTTCCTAGTTGTCTCATGTCATAAGATTACGACACTTGTCATAATCTTATGCCCTCCTATGTTCTCACCTTGGCTATATAACCAAGGGGTCTCCTATGTAATTATTGTACTATTCTATCATCTCATATTATTGACATTGAATACAGTTTATTCTTGTCATATTCTATTCTCTCTCTTTTGTGCTTTCTATTAGGCCTCTAGATCTTGGGTGGCTACCTTCATAGCCAATTCTTACATGGTATCAGAGCTATTGGAGTGCCTTTAGTTAGTCTTTTGGAGAGATTCTTGAAGGGTTCCATTTTTGGCCTTGTGTTGTAGGTGCATTTTGGGAGCTTGTTGCATTAGATCTAAGCTCACCATTGTGTTTGGAGTGTCCGAGATAGTCATATTTTCCTTTTTTTTCATCTTAGTTGGACATCGGAGGCCAAATCTACAAAGGGTTGAAGACTAGAGGTGGTTACCAGATCCAGGACCTAGCTACCACTTCAGAGCATTTTCAGCCAAAAAGGACCTCGTTATCATGCTCAGAAGGGCCAAAAACCCTAAGATCGACTGCCAATTCGTCCAAATTGGAGCAAGTTGTCCGTCGAGGCAAAAAAAATTTAGCAGGTCGGCCGTACGGCCAACCTACGCAAGCGGTACGATTTTATTTCAAAAAATATATTAAAATTTCATTTTCTGCGAATTTTTTTTCAAAAAAAAATCAAAAAATTTATTTATTCGCAGATATTTTTTAATATTGTAAAAGTTTTGTTTAAAAAAATTAAAATAAAAAAATATATATAAGTCTGCAGTTGTAGACTGTACCTGCAATTGCAGGTACCTACAGCCCACAGGGTACGTGCGCCATCGGCGGACGCCACGTGGCACCACCATTGTGGGCCACACCCCCGCGGGCCTCTCTCTCTCACCGACAGGCGGCCGGGAAATTCAAAAACCGGCGTCTGTTTTTTTAAATCCGGCCTCACCGGCGGCAACTGGAAGATTTCGGCGAATGTAAAGAATATTCTGGCATTTTTAAGCATATTCTGTTGAAATAGAATATTCCAGCGAGAGATTTCTGACCGAGTGTGATGGCGACGGTGACGTTCATACGGCCGTCAAATTTAACATCGTGAGTCCGGTGACGGGCATACAGCCGTCAAATTTAATACAGTACTTTGCTGACGTCAGCACTGCGTCAACATTTTTTTAAAAATTTGACCCCCTCTCCATTGAGCTTTTTGATTTTGCAGTTCATCTTCAAAGGCTCATATCTTGGTCATTTTTGGCCTATTTTGGCATTTGTAAAGATAAGATCTCAGTTTGATCTTTTGTATCAGTCATTTGAGTCTTATGTAGCCTACTGAATGCTGTTGTAAAACATTGAAAATCAGAAGCCCACTTTGCTTGGCTTGCAAGTGGCCATTGTACACGCACTAATTATAAAGTGCCAAATCATCTTTTTTGGGGGGGGTTCTTTGATTGAGTGAATTTGGGGGGGTGTCTTGAGTGATTGTGCATCTCTCTCTATCTTGTTCTCTTTCATTTTGCTGCTATGGGTTCTCCTAAGTTTCCCTTGTTAACTCCACATAACTATGCTTCTTGGAAAATTGATGCTTGGAGTAAGTTAATGGAAAAAGGATTAACTCATTATATTGATGGAACTGTTGTTGCACCATCTGATCCTCAAGCTAATCCTATTGCTCATTTGGATTGGCTCACTAAAAATACTATGGCTCTTGGAACATTAAGGAAATATGTATCAAAAGATCTAATCTTTCAAATTGATAAGTGTAAAACAATTAAAGAAGCTTGGGAAAAGTTTGGTCAATTGTATGGCCAAGTTGATGAGATTAGAGGTTATCAGCTTGACAATGATCTCACAATGTTAGATCCCAAGAATTTTGATACAATCCAAGACTATGTCACTAAGGCAAATGAGCTAAGAGCACAACTTAAGGATTGTGGCATTGATAAAAAGGATGCACAGTTGGTCTACAATTTGTTGGGAAAACTTCCATCAGAATATGCAGCATTTGTTTCTAGCTTCCAAACCCATCACTTGACAGTTGGTAGTTCTTTCACTATGCCATCATTTGATGCATTCATAGAAATGTTGATGTTAGAGCAAGCAAAGTTGATAAGCATGGGGATTCTCAAGTCTTCAAAGTCCAAGGCTTTGGTGGCTAATCAAGGGAATCAAGGGACTCAAGGAAAGGGTTCCAATAAGAAGCAAAAGCAATCTTCACCAAAGCCACAAGGAGAGAACCAACAATCAACTCCTCCACAACAACAATCTACTTCATCTTCTTCAAAGAAGTACAACAATTCAAGCAAGAGGGAGCAACCAACATGTGCATATTGCAAAAAGTTTGGTCATGAGGAGCATCGTTGTCATGTTAAGAAAATTGATGAGTTGAAAAACATCCTTAAGAAGAACAACATCAACTTGCCAGCTGCATATCAAGAGAAGGACTCATCTCCTTCCACTTCTTCTAAGGGAAAAGGAACAACTCTCATGGCAACAACATCTAGCTCATCACCTTCTTCATCATCTCAACATGAGAAACATAAGGGGAAAGCATTTCTTGCTTTTGTAGATTCCAATTCAGATAGGTGGATCCTTGATTCAGGAGCATCACATCATATGACTTCGTCCAAGGATATGTTCTCTTCATTTGATTCTTGTTCATCACCACCCATTTTGATGGCCAACAACACTTCTTTGGCAGTGGGAAGGGTTCTATTGACGTTGAAGGTGGAGCATTTAATGATGTTCTATGTGTGCCTACTTTGTCAAGGAACATCCTTTCCATCTATCAGATTACACATAGTGGTACAGGAAAGAGTGTAGAGTTCACACCAGATTCTGTCATTGTTCGGGATTTGCATAGCAGGGCTCTTGTTGCAGTTGGGGAGGTTGATCATCGTTCTCAATTCTACACCTCATATTTTGCTCCTATTGATGATTCAGTTCACCATAGTATGGACACACTTGAGGAGATTGAGTATGGTTACTTGAATCTTGGAGTGCTTTCTACTCCTGAGGTTCTTGAACCTATTGTTGATATTCCATCTTCTACATTGACTGATGTACCTGATGATACTTGTGTTCTGACAGTTTTAGTGCCTTGTGATTCAGTACAATAGTGCATACCTTGTCTTCTAGCAGTAGCTTCATGGGATGACTACTTGACAAACATTAGTGGTTTGTTTGTGGAATCCTACATTGCAGATTTGGGAGACACACTCGATTACTTACATCTTCTCTTTGATGAAGGTGATTCTTCTTTAGTTGTTGCAAGGGAACACTTTGACCCTCCTCTACATGATCAGTCTTTCGAGGTTGATGTGATTGTGGATGCATCTTTACAACAGTTGGAGGAGGCCACTTTCTCTCTTGAGGAGACATCGTCTTTGGAGTATGTTCTACCTACATCCTTGCTAGATCTTGAGTTGTCTTTTTCAACAGATGAGAGTGTTGTTGCAAAGGGTTTCTCATAGGTTCCAGGAAGTGACTACATTGCAGATTCACATAATTTGGGAAAGGCATCTTTCAACATCAATACAGGGACATTTGAGCAGATTTTAGAGACTTCTTACATTTTGAGGGTTCTTCCTTCTTCACTTGTGGATTGGGGAGACTTCATTCATACACCTTTGATATTGTTTCTTCCCAAGGGGAGGAATGTTGTTCGATAGTTTTGGAGCAGCTTCTTCATTCCTTCTCGAGCATCTTCCATGGGTGATCATTGTACATTGAGTGGGGGCTACCTTGTCTCTCTTCTTCTCTTGTATGGGGGGGACTTTTTCCTCACATGGGGTTTTTTCCTTCTCATGCTATGTTCATAGCTTTTTGTATTTCATCTCTCTTTTGGGGGGTAGTTTTTTCCCACTAGGTTTTTCTATCTTTACTCCACGTGTGAGAGATTGCATTGCATTTGTACATGGGTACCTAACATGGCCTTTTCGCCGGGACCCATCTTGCATTGTTTGCTTTTGTGTACATTCTCCCTAAGTTGCACTTAAGGGGAGTTGTTGGTGTAATTAAAAGTCTTGTACCTTGTCCTAGGTCATAATTACACCTTAGTTAAGTTTACTTAGGGACCACACAGGAGGTTGTTGGAGATTTTCCACTTTTGGTGGACTTGACATGTCATTACCACATCACTTTTTGCATGAAGGAATTCCAAACACCCTTTCAATCATATCTACACTGATATCTAATATTATTTCTCTAAAAAGTCCCACTATTTTCCTATTGTTATCATCATAGTATTTAGAACATATCAATACTAATTTTGGACATTGCACTGAAATTAGAATTGCAACTACCTCTACCAGTCCTAATTTCACTAAAGAATTATCCATTGTTGACCTACCTGCTTCATTCTCAAGTCTTTTATGTAATTGGTTAGTATCCACATCTCCCAAGTCTATATCTCTAATGCCCACATATGATGAGAACATCTTGGATGTATGATAATAACCTTTGTATTGATTCTTCATATTTGCAACTCCTCCTTGTGTTCTTTCTACATACTTAAAATATTAACCATTACAAGATAGACAAAACCAATTGAAAATTGACACAACATCCCACTGCCCTCTTCAACCATCACTATTCTAATACTACTTTCTCCACCATCAGGCAATAGGCATATTTTCTATCACTTTCCAAACACCGACATTGACTTTAGCTATCAGCCCTTGGACCTTGATAGTTTGTTATTTTTGTTACTCTTATTAAACCCTAATAATTAACCTAAACCCATAATCATCGATACCCGAAACTTTTAAACCTATACTAGTAATCTATATATGTTTTTTTCCAAACAAAATCCCACAACCAAACTATAACTAAAAACCAAAAAAATAAAAACAATAAAACAAAGAAATCAAAAAATAAACTACAACTTCAAATGTATCTCAAGCCCTACCTGTAAATTGCTAGCAATATAGAAATGAAAACATAAATACCCACAACCGAAGCAGAAAGACCCCAACACTTCCATACCTAACTAGAGAGATCCCTATCAACTGTCCACAACTGAGTTTGTTCACAAAAAATCCTTCCAACCCAATTGGCACAACACATAAGAAACTACAATTTTGTAATGTTTGAATAATATTTAAAACTATACAATTAATCCCACTAAATCCATTTAATTAGTGCATCAAAATTCCTTTAAAACAACATGACAAGCCCTCGCCACAAGCAACTATTGGGTGTCATTCATATGACAGAGCACATACAAAAAAATAGAACCCTGATGACCAAAACTCTGATCCCAAAAAGAAAACATGCATTTTGGGTTCCACAACATTGACAAAAATGAATTAATAATTAATATTTTAATATTTATTTCATCTTGCAATGTTGTAATTTCAAATGTCAATTAGAATATGAAATGAAGAACAATAGAAACCTAGGTCTAATGTGTAAACCTTGGATTCAAAAACATACCAAAAGGTGATCATAAGTCCTAAGATCTTAGAACAATAAGATTCAAGGCCTTTTCTTGGGGTTTCATTGAGATGGAGATCAACAAGGTGTATATATTGACTTTCAACCATGAAGGTGAGCCAATCAATCCTGGATCTCCATCAATTTGGGGATTGGAATGGATTGGAATTGATTAACTATGATTAACCTATTTAAATTATGTGCCCTAATATGAGAAATACAATAATCCAACAACTGATAAACTAAAACAGTCAATTTCAGGAAGATTTGGGAAGTGCAGAGGACTATGTGCCTACCTAGAAAAGTCAGTATTGATCTAAATACAAGGAAAAATTCGCTATAGGGTGTATGAGTCCTTGTACACCTTTCCTGCTCTATTTTTGAGGTCCTTTGATGACAGATCTAAGATCTCTATTTCCACTTGCAAAGTTGTTGTAACATTGTTAGATAACTATGTAGGTGAGTTTTCGTGAGTTTAAAAGGTGTAGGGCTTCAAATGCAAAAATGATCAATTTGTCTTCAAGCTTCCTTTAATCCTCTTAAAACCTGAAACCTGCACATTCAAAGAGAGGGAAAATGTTGTCATTTAGGGGCTTATCTTAGTCAAACCCCGTGTTAGTGTTTCCACTTCCACAATGGCTTGATGTCAATGATGAAATAATAATTGATAGGAAGGAATGATGAAATCACAAAGTGCTACAACTCGCCACCCTTCAATGGCTTCCTTGAAGGAATAAATTCATACACATCACTTCAAGGTCTTGGATCTTTCTTTCTTGAATGCCTGGATTACTTGGAGACCTACAACAAAGATTACCCTTCACAAATAATGATAACATAGACACATATAAACTCACATAAGATTTGACATGATGTTTGGATATTGAATTACTGAAATAATATTCACGAATCTAATCTTGAATTCCCTTGATTGATCTTAGAATCCTTCACTTGCTCTCCTTTCATGAATTGCTTCCTCCATCATAAATTCGCCTTCTAATTGCTCAAACTAAGAGAAAAACATGATTTTATATGCATTTTAAGTAATCCTTTTGGGTAGGGTCTGACTTGGGGTGATTTTCTAATCATAAAAGACTACTAATTGAAATTTCAAACATTCAAAATTTTGTCTCGAGGATAATGACACCATTTACTGTCACAAAGTGTCCCAAAATGATGAATGAGTCCCAACCCTAATTTTTAGCCCAAATTTATAAGGATGATAGGAAATTAAATTATTTTATTAATTTGGTCACAAAATTGGTAAATTATTATTATAATTAAATATATGGGAAAAATAGGGTGTCAAGGTACTGTGAAATTGTCAAGGGTGACAATTTTCCACGTTACATTTAACCCCCAGTTTTGTGACAGTATGAACTTACACTCAGAATCACACTAAAGAGAGCATGTCAAGAGGGGTTCAATTGTTTAAATGTTGAAGATATAGGATGAATATAAATCTAAGGGAAGTGTGCAATCCCCCAGGATCAAAGATACTAAGACAAAACAACATAGGGAGAAAGGAACACACACATATGAAGTGAAATGAAGCAAGACAACAGACACAAACATACATGTCAAAAACATGAAGCATGCATGATGAAAACACATGACATAACATAACATATAAATGACAATAAAATGAACACAAACACGATGCAAACTCAATGCAAACACAAAGAAGTCACACAAAAGACACAACAAAATACAAGGTTAGTACTAATGGGATTTGAGTTGGTAAGGCAAAAAGATCTTGGTCTTAAATTGTCTCAAATACCAAACGCCGTCCATCAAATGTGTTGTCTAACAAAATGATGCTCTCACAAGGATGTAAAATCACTTATGAGCCACATGGATCTACTAGCTAGAAATTTGTGTTATGCTAGGTATCCATGCAATATGATGGGTTCCACAAGGCTAGCAAGTTGTGTTATGCTAAGTGGCCATGTTAAGGCGTTCATGAATCATACAATAGCAAAGTTTGATATTTGCTAGGTGAATCATAGAAATAAGGCACCATGCATTAGTGAAGTCTAATATTCACTAGGTGAGCCCCCAAGACAAGATAGAAAAATGAGAAACACACTAGGTGCCACTATTCACTAAGTGTGTATCCATAACCATACCAAGAGTTATTCTCCCTAATAACCTTGATAAGGTGCTACAAAAATGATCAAGATGTTATGCCAATGCAACACTAAGTCCAATGCATGTGAACAAAGTGAAGCAAAAAATTCCAATGTCAACGAACCACTAAATCCAACACATGTGAACAAAGTGAAGAAAATAATGCCAATGTATGCCCCCCTTAAAATGTCAACACACTTGCTATGTTGGGATTTTAAAGAGAGAGGGGAAGAGGGGATCCTTGAAAATAATGCACACCTCCCAAAACTAGTTATCCTTGCCCGCTAAGCATAGATACAAGGACAACCATACCAAGGACTATCATGTTGTTGCCATGAAGAATATGGTTATACTTAAGATTTTACCACCATGAATGTTAATGAGCAAAACACATAAAGCTACAAATGCCACATAGTGATGATAAACATGATAGGATGAAGTTCATTATTGATTAGAGGAATTAGGTGCATCAACAGGAAGAGCACCAAAATCCTTAAGATGTGTTTTATTACTCAAGGCTTGACATTCATTGGTAGAATGGTCATGCACTTGATGATATACACAAAATGAGTTTTTGTTATATTTTTTTTCATGTTTTCAGAGGGAGAGATATCAAATTGGATTTGAGAAGCCTCAAAAAATATGCTCTTGATCAGAAGTAGGAGATTCTCTTGCAAAGAAAATCTTTCTTTATTAGCACCAGATGTCATACATACAGAAGATGATAAAGCATTAGATAAAGATGAAGATGAAGGTTGGAAACCTAGACCCTGATTGGAAAAGTATGGTATATACTTCACTTGATTCCTATCATTTTGTTCCATGTTTGCATTATATCCATGTTTAGAAAGAATTTTGTATCCAAGGCCATGAAATTCTTCCAACTCAGTTGAAGATTTCATGTCTACATGCTTCTGAGAGTAATTTTCCTAAGCATGCAAATCCTTTATTAAGTTTTTTAAATTTAGGCATCTTACACTCATGATGGAAAAAATTTGAAGAGCCTCCATCACCATCATAGGTTGATGTTTTTGGATTTGTTGATGTAGAACTAGATACAACACAAGAATCTTTAGGTTTAGATTGTGAGATTTTGTATTCTCCCATAAAGTTGGATGTAAAATCTAATGAAACCTAATCATCATCTACAATTTTTGTTATGCATTCAGGATTATCATCAATTTCTTTGGACTTTGATGGTGTTATTTTTGGCTCTTCTTTGAAACAAGGTGTAAAATCTAATGGTCCACAGTCATTATCCAAAGATTTCATCATGGGTTCTACTTTTGAAGTTGGAATCAAAGTATTAAGAGAGTTGGAAGTATTATGCTCAGCCTTAGCTTGTAACTTATAAATTTCTTCATCTACTTTAACCATGTATATCTTGTTATTAATTCATACTTCATCTCTTGGTGAAGAGTAGATAGGACTCCCTTCATGGCATGAATCAACAGTCCACCTAGGAGCAGATTGTATGAAAGAGGTCTTGGCATAACATAGACAGGTGTTTGTAAAGTCACACATCCTACCTTGATGGGTAATGTGATGAATCCTAATGGTTGCTTGTTGACATTGTCAAAGCCACAAATTGAAAGTTCATTAGGTTCTATAAGGTTCTTGTCCACACTAATCTTATCTAGAAGATCAATGCTGCAAACATTAAGACCTAATCTATTATCTATGAGAATACACTTAATTCCAATTTTGTTAACAATCACCATTATCATTAAAGCTTTATTTTTTATTTTGGATCTCAAGCGAGGGTAATTCATGTTGAGGGGATATAATATCCAAATTTGTCACTTGCATACAATCAAAAAAGGCTGCTATATCATTGGTTTAACAAAAGATGAGACATCAATCTTTGGTAAATCCTCTTAGATAATCTTGTGGTATGTAGGTGATGTTTGAATCAAATCCCAAAGGGAAATCTTGGCTAGATTATTATGAAGTTACTCAACATCATATTATTTACCACTATGTTGAGGAATATTAGGTGCATGTGGAAGGTGTGGTTGAGGTAATGGGATGGATTTTGGAGTTTGTTTTGGTTTCCTATTATTTCTAGTGTTACATGTGTGAGCTATAGTATAATAACTTGGTTGTTGTGACACATGAATACTAGTAAGTTTTTTTGCAAAGTTTAGGATATGGCCATGAGGTTTAGGTCTGATAATGAGAGGTGACTTAGGAGACCTCCAATAGGACTTTTAGGAGGTCCAATAATTAAAGGAGTTTTAAGATGAGACATTTTAGGAGGTCTAATAACTAGAGGAGACCTAATAGCCAATTGTGTGTTTATAACCTCAATGGACTTAAGTTCTTTTTGATGACCTTCTATCGAGGGGGATCTAATTTCACCTTAGCATTTTCATCTACACAATTCATCTTAATATCTTTTGAAATAAATGCATCAATGATTTCATCCTCCTGC
The DNA here is from genome assembly GCA_007258455.2 of Sequoia sempervirens. Classification (NCBI taxonomy): domain Eukaryota; kingdom Viridiplantae; phylum Streptophyta; class Pinopsida; order Cupressales; family Cupressaceae; genus Sequoia; species Sequoia sempervirens. The sequence goes on from VDFB02042838.1 coordinate 21,645, forward strand.
ACCATAATATCTTCCAAATTAGGAGATTTTTTGGGAGAGAAACAAACAAGATTCTCATGACATTGAATGATTGGATCTTTTGAAACCAAGACACTTTCTTCACAGGTAAGAGATGTATCGAGAGAAGACCAAATATGATTGTCATGATTGTCCATGATTGCACCCTCTTGCACCAAAATATTCTCACAAGTGGGAGAGATGTTGGGAGATGAATGAAGATTAGGCAAAGTGATATTAAGGAATGTGTCAATGGTTTCATCTTCTTGTACCAAGATACTCTCATCATTAACAGAGATATTGGGAGAATGATCAAAATTGAATAGGTCTAAAAACTATAGATCTGATAATTTCCAACAATGAAATGCAACATTTTTTTTTTCAAATTTGCAATAAATTAAGCAAAATAACACATTTATTTCACATACAATAACACCTTTTTCGAACTTCAAATAAGAGATTTGCAAGCAGAAACAGATAGAAAATACATAGACAAAAATCCATGCAAAATTTTTCTGAGCTACCAGTAGCAGGATAGACATGCACACAAGGGTGTTTAAGTCCTGGACAGAGTGTCTAAAAACTGAAAAAATGAATTTTTATGTTGTTGTTTAAGGCCTTTATTTTTATGTACAAACAGGTTTGATAGTGAATGTTTTTCCAGAATTTGCTCAATTTATGCTAGTGTGACTCAACATGCAAGTGTACAACAATATTGAAAATGGTTTGACAAATTTGAATGTAATTTTCAAAGCTAGGATGCAATAATTGATTGATTTTAAGATGCCAAAATCTGAAAATGATGATTTTAAAACTAAACAATGCAATTTTTTTTTTACTTTTTATCACTTTTTGAACTAAATGAAAGATGCCTAAATGAATGAAAGATGCCTAAATGAATGCAAGTAAGAATGTCAAAACTGAGATCTACAAGCAAACACAGACTAAAGACACAGAGACACATAAGTGTGAAAAAGTTTGTTAATGCAAGTGTACAAGAACATATTCACCCAAGGGTGTTTGAGTCCTTGATAGGGATTCTAAAAATTCAAAAGTTGAATGCTTATTATACTTTCTAAAGGTTCAAATTTTGTGTGCAAACAAGTCTGTAACTGAGTATTGTTCTAGAATTTGCTCAAATTAAGACAATGTGATGCAAATACAAATGTGTAATAATGCAAATGACAATCATGAATGCAAATCTCAATGTAGATCGGATCTAAATGATTGAAATGAACCCTAATGCAACCTATGATGCAAAATGATATGCAATTTTTTTGAATTTTGTTTGTCTTTATATAATATAAAAGTGAAACCCTAGATAAGAAAGGAAAATAATTTTATGCAAAACTTAGATCTAAGATACAATTTCAAAAGGTATGTAATATTAATAGGCTAGGTTCACCAAAATGAAACAAAGAATAGAACCCTAGGTCTAATGTGTAAACCTAAGATTCAAAAACATAGAAAAAAGTGATCCTAAGTCCTAAGTGCTTAGAACAATAAGATTCAAGGCCTTTTCCTAGGGTTTCATTCAAAGGGAGATCAACAAGGTGTATAGATTTACTTTAAACCATGAAGGTGAGCAAATCAGACCCGAATCTCCATCAATTTAGGGATTGGAATGAAATGGAATTGATTGACTATGATTAGCCTAATTAAACTATGTTCCCTAATATGAGAAATTCAATAATCCGACATCTAAGAAGTGTAGAGGATTGTTTACCTACCTAGAAAAATTGATATTGATCTTAATATAGTGATAGAGTCGCCCTAGGGCGTATGAGTCCTTGTACACCTTTACCACTCTATTTTTTAGGTCCTTTGATGACAGTTCCGAGATCTTCGTTTCCGCTTGCAAAGTTGTCGAAACACTGTCAGATAATCATGTAGGTGAGTTTTCATGAGTTGACAAGGTGTAGGGCTTCAAATGCAACAATACAAAATTTATCTTCAAGCTTCCTTTAATCTTTTTCAAACCTAAAACCTGCACATTCAAAGAGAGGGAATATGCTGTGTCATTTAGCCTTGGTTAAACCCCGAGTTAGTGTTTCCACTTCCACAATGGAAATGTTAATGATAAAATAATAATTGAGAGGAAGCAATGATGAAATCACAAAATGTTGCAACTCACCACCCTTCAATGGCTCCCTTGAAGGATTGAAGTCATACACATCACCTCAAGGTTCTGGATCTTGCTTTCTTGAATGCTTAGATTGCTTGGAGACCTACAACAAGGGTTAGCCTTTACAAACAATGATAACATAAACACGTATGAACTCACATAAGATTTGACATGATGTTTGAATCTCAAATTGCTGCAATAATATTCACAAATCTACCCTTGAATTCCCTTGATTGATTTTAAAATCCTTTGTTACACCCCGTTTTATAGTTACCATGTTACTTTTACCAATAAGAGTAAAAATGTTGATGAATGTGAATTGTGACTTTAATATGTTTGTTAGGTGAATGAAATATGTGAATATGCAATAAGATGTTAATGAATTCAAATGAATGAATATGTGGAAGGTTTTTATTGAATTATATATTTTAATGATGATTTATATGATGTCATTGAGAACATCTAACTATTGTTTCAAATGTGTTGAGTTGAATGGAGATGCAGGGATCAAGCCTTCGGAAGAAGGGGAAGTATCACTCGGGAGAGGGATTTGGCCTTGAAACCTTTAACAAAGCCTAAACTAAACTCACACACACACTCACATATAGAATGGTTAAGTCTAGTCATTGTTTTAAATATTGGAAAGTCAATCCATAACATTGTTTGTTTCATGTGATAGATAGGGTTATCATTTACAATTACCTTGAGTATAGTTGGTTCATTTGAATTGTGATTGCTTTGACTGAACATATGCGATCGAGTCTTTATTTTGAGTGAGATTTCTTCTTCTTTGTGAGTTCATATTTATATGATGATCAACGAAGTATATACACTTCATGTATAATCGACGATCAATGAACACATGGATATAAGTGTTTAACATGGTAGTTGAAATAATGATATATTAAATATATATAATATATACATATATTATATGTATATATATTTGCTTTATATTTTAAAGTAATTTAAATATCTCCAAACAACTATAGTGCAACTATAATAAGCCTTTTTCTACATTTAAAAGAGCATGCAAAATCATTTATAACAATAATGATATTTAAGCATTGCAAGAGAAGGTAATGCACATAGGTGTTTGACGGGAAAAAAAATGATAATAGAAGGAGTATTTAGAATTCCTAATACTTCCCATAATGTGTAACACATGATGTGCATATATAGCACAATGTTACCAACTTTTATAAGAATATGAAGCACTGGTAGTGCCTTATGATAAGCATGTGGAAAATAGTTTGAACTAGACTTAGTATTGAGGATATGGATGTTGTTTGCTGTGAATAAGTTAATAAAGCAAAACATAAAAGCACTTTCACCAGTGCATACAAAGTGTATAATGTGCAAAGCTAATAATAAAAGAATAAGGGGAAATGTAAAGAGAATATATCCACGCATTACACTGGCATACATTGTCTTTAGAACAACACTATATATAAGGCAAACCCTGGCATATGTTATCAACCATGTGTTGAAATCTGCAATAAAACGTTGTCTATAATGAATTTGAAGGTAGCCAGTATACATGGCATTTAGATGAGATTATAAACCAAGTTCTAAGGTTGCGCCCAATGCTAAGACTTTTTCAAAACAAAACAATAGGAGTACATGTTGAATGGTGGCGCCATTCTGAGAGTGATTCGAGCCAAATAGAATTTTGCAGCTGCAAGTTGATTTGTTGTTAAAAATCATGTGTTTATTTGAATTGATCAAACCAATGTTGGTTCAGAAAGAGGTCGATCTATTGTTCTATTTGTGGAGTATTTGTTTAAATCGTTGCCTTCTTCTTGAATAAGCTGAGTCGAATTCTGTTGCTGAGAGGTGTCAACATGTTTAGTTGATCTATAGGAATTTTTGTCTCTTATTTTTCTATAAATATGTGAGCTATTTCTCCTATTTGGACATCATTTATTCTTGCTTATTGTTGTCTTAAGTTATTCATTCTATGAGCTGAGAGTATTTGTGAGGTTAGAGAAAGAGAGTTTTTGTGAGTTAATTTTTGAGAGAGTTGGAGTATTAAGAGAAGCTTGCAAAGTTGATTCTAGAAAGAACGTAATAATGAACCAATCTGTCAATTAGGAAATAAGCATTTACAGGCATTTGGTCTATTTCTTTATGTTTTGTTGTCTGGAAAGATTGAATATTTATTTGTTTTGTGTGAAAGTCGTGGATTTGTTAGTATAGGGAAAGATTGTATTTCAATTTCTGTTTATCAAATAATATTATATACTAGGATTGATGGATATGAATAGCTTAAGAAGTTATTTGATACAATTTATTCGTATGGTTTTGTTTGATACTTGCTTGAGAAGCCTATCTATTAGGTTATTGCCTTAATATACCCTATATTGGGATTCAGATAATGATGTTTCTATGCATAGAAAGTCTAAACTACATGTATAATGTGAAATGTATCAATGTCATAAAGTGACTTGACATTGTAGCTTATAATGCTAGGAAACCTTGGGAATGTTAAGGTTAGCATTGCAACAAAAGTAAAGGTATGAAAGATATGATGTGACGTTATGCAAACCACATCAATTATCTATACTTGAATGATCACTTGATCATACTTTACTCTCGAATGAAACCTTAGGATGAGATTAATCTATTTGGGTCGAGAAGTTTATTTGATTGAAACCTTAGGTTGAGAATTACTTATTGGGTTGGGATATTTACTTGACTACTCATTGGAACCAACAGGTTGAGAATAACCTAATTGGTTGGGTTGTTTATATGATCTTTGTTTGGAACACATAGGTTTAGATTAACCTACATGATCAAACTGATTAATGAATGTTGACTTTATCCTGGGATTAGGATATACCAAGGTTGAGACTTACCTCTGTGATTAAGTTAATCACTTGAGTATGGGAATTACCTTATGATTGGAGCCATAGGTAGGGTTACCCATTGAGTTAGAGTTGTTACTTGTTTGGTTGCTTTATACTCTTGATGAGAATTCATATTGTTGACAAGATTCTACTCTTTGAATAACCCTTTTTACTAAGGATATTACACTCTTGAATAGAATCATTTATTGATATGAATGTTCTTCGATTGAGGTCATTTATTGATGATATTATACTCATGATGAGAATCACTTATGAGCATGATATATTCCTGAATGGAGTCATTTAATTCTATGAAGCTTGTGTAGCTATACTTTAGAATATAAAGTTATTTATTACAAGATCTTGTCAATTTAGAACCATGAGAGCTCATAGGTTATTTTTTGGGATTAGAGTGTCCAATGAAGAGTTAGCTTATGCATGGGAAATGCTTAGTAGTAGTATTGTAAGTTTAAAGGGGAATAGGTTGATCCTAGGGTTAAAGATTACCTCGTGAAGGAATTACCTATGCATAGTGTACAAATGATCTTGAGACAAATTGAACTAGGGAAGCGTATGTGATCTAGGATGTTTTTTTATATGAAACTTTGGCCAAAGAAGTGTAATGTGTCATTGGTTATGTTGTCAATTTCATTGTGTTCCTTTTATGCATGCTAGTCCATGATTGACATAAAAGATAGGATGTATATGATATACAAGATAGGATGTATTTAAGTTCTAGTCATGTAGGGCACAACATTGAGTTCAAATAGGCTAAATTTATGAGGTTATCAAACCAACTCATTCATCAAAGGGTAGGGCCATCTTGCCTTATATGGCAGATGTGCAAGGGACCGCATAAGAGTCTGTAGATGGAGGAAAAATGCTTGAGTGATGCTTCTCCTCCATAGTTGGAGGCCAAGGTTAGGGGATGTTTGCACCAGAATTGGAGACAACTAGGATGCTTACACCAAAGAAAGAGGACATCTAAAATGCATGCACCAATGCGGCGACATCCGGATCATTTGTATATCTATTGCCGAAGGAAGCTCAAAAGATCTATGTATGTATCTAGTACCCATTTATATGAAAGGTTGTAATCATGAATGTTAAACTTGACTTTATTCAATATGAAATATATATTGTCAAAAGATATGTGAAATTACATTGAAATACAATGGAAGGTTGGAATAGTGTTTATTTCAAATATGCATGTAATTTACTTTATGGAAAGAAAAAAATTATTGCTATGGATCATTCACTTTAGTGAAAATTTTGAATTTTTTCTGAGTAGAACACCAAGGTTGTTACATCCTTCACTTGTTCTCCTTTCATGAATTGCTTCCTCCATCCTAAATTTTCCTTCTAATTGCTCAAAATGAGAAAAAAACATGCTTTTATATGATTTTTAAGTAATCCTTTTGGGTAGGGGTCGACCTGGGCTCATTTTCAAATCATAAAATTCCACCAATTGAAATTTGAACATTCAAAATTTTGCCTCGAGAACAATGATGCCATTTATTGTCGTGAAGTGTCCCAAAATGGAAAATGAGTCCCATACCTAATTTTTAGCCCAAATTTATAGGTAAGATAGGGAATTAAACATATTTTATTAATCCAGACACAAAATAGGCAAATTTTTATTATAATTAAAGTTATGGGCAAAATAGGGTGTCAAGGTAGTGTGAAATTGTCAAGGGTGACAACTTTCGATGCTACAAAATATAATAATGTTATAATTATTTATTATATATTGTTATGCTAATAAGTAGATCCCGCAATGTTTCCTATCCCCCGCTGGTTCGTCGAGACCACAAAAGGAAAGCTTGCAAAATTGCACTATATAATAAATATAACAAATATTAATTATTAATATTTATTACATCTAACAGTCCCACAATGTGGCCCTCTCACAATCTCTGCCAACTGTCAGAGCATACTAAACATTGCACACATAAATATAATAATTAATTATAAAAATAATTGATACGTAAGAGGTTTTAGTATATTAATATTCCAAAATTGTACAGAACATCTGCCAAGCAGGTATCAAAATGCATCTTATAGCTGTCATTAATAGACCCCAAAAAAACTGAATCGACATGCCCATTTACTACTAGAATAACTACTAGCCCCTACATGAGGTGACCATAGCTATACAAATACCATACCCTGATAATAACTACTACCAACACCAACAAATTCTTATTGATAACTGACTCCACCCAAAAAGAGAAACTTTAACTAACACCATAACTAGACAATTAAGAAGTCCCAACCTCACATTGGAAGCCATTGGCCAGGGCATAGGACTTGAAATCCGGAACCCATTGCTCCCCAAATGAGAGGCTCAAATTAAACTTCCCCTGGAGAAAATCCACACCCACCACTGCAATTTGCTTGTGTTCGACCAATGTCATGCCCTTCAGGTCCAGTATGAATGGGTAGTATTTCACTACCTCCTTGGGCACATAGAATTGAGCTATATATCCTTTGGATGCGGGATCCCTATATTCGCAAAGGCAACGTAGAGAATCTCCTCTAGCCTGTCAAAATAATCCACTGGAAAAATCTTTTTAACCAATGCCTTTGCATCCTTCTTCGCCATTTAGATGTCGAGCAACACCGCCAGAAAATGAGAAGTGATTGTCATGTCCACCCTAAATGGCTTTGTGTTCTTCAGGAAACCTTTTCCCAAAATCATTTTGACCACAACCAAAATGAGGGGATCATATTTCTTCTTTAGTAGACATTTTAGGTGATGATCACTGATGACCACGTGGAAGGCCATTTGCCTTACATTGGAATCCAACATTATAGGAGTGTCGGCCCCAATTGTAGTCAAGTTCTTAAAGGACATTTACACTACAAACTTAGAGCGTTCCCCCATGACACTGAGTGAACCATAGAAAACGGTAGAATGAGGATTGAAGAAGAAATGGAAAAGAACTACCACCCAACCCTCAATATATTATAGATTATCGTACCAAATGCCACTACCATTTCATGCCATAATTTCCCCGTATGAGTGTCAAGCATGAGAGCAGCTGAGGGATGATGCAAGTCGTCCAGCTCAAATATGGTAATCTATACTTGAAATCATAGAAGGACAGGTCGAATTTCCAAATTGCGCACTTTGTAAATTGTTTGACATCTTGCCATTATTACGACAAGACCAGACTTTAATACAATGCCATCACCCAACTCGGGCCAATTAAACTGACTTTCCTTTCCACCATGTGATTTGGCAGCCACCAAGCCAACAATACCTATCATGAGATCCCACAATATTGTCTTAACAACCCTGACACCTAGGACATCCTTATCACCATACAACACATGCCTTCCTAATAGTCGTAGACTCTCCACAATACTTTTTATCAAGTGTCCCCTCCCTACCAACCATATAAAAAATTAATAATTAATATTCATGTGTTATAGTATTATAGATATAACAAAAACATATTATATTAAATAAAAAAAATATTAATTGTTCCTTGTTATTATAAAAAATCCCTGCCAATTCGCAAAGACCGTGAAAGGGAAAAGTTGTGGCATTGCCTAATATAATAAATATAACAACTACTAATTATTAATATTTACTACATCATGCAATCCTACAACATGGCCCTCTCATAGTCTATGCTAATCAGTGGGGTATACTAAAAATTATGCACATATAAATGTAATAATTAATTATAAAAAAAATTAATATTCATGTGTTAGAGTATTACAAATATAACGAAAACATATTAGATTAAATAAATAATAAATATAAAAACATTAATGATTAAATATAATATTTTAGATTAAATTCAATAATTTATAATATTAAATTATCATGTTATCATTTATTGTTATAATAAAATATTATACCTGTTTAGTGTATCCTCATTTGCCCTGCATCTTCATCTTAGCTTGCGACCCTCAATATACATGACTGGGAAAATCTTGCATGCTTGCAAGCAAGTAAAATTTATATAATTAATTTTTCATAAACATTAAGGTTTTAAATAGAGATCCCCCTTTTATAGTTTTTTTAAAACCTTCAACAATACAATCACTTGGGCTTTCTCATCCAATCGTGGAAAGTAAAAACTATAGCACAATTGACCACATTCCAAAAATCATGCTATATAAACAAGTAGATAGTTTAACAAACACCACAAAAAAGAAAAGTCTAGGTACCTATCCATTTCTTTATCTAATTCTTATCGAAAGGAAGTCAAAGGCAAATATAATCTTATTAACTAAGAATAAAATATTATAATGCAAACATTTCAGACAAATAAATATAATAAATAAAATAAAAGAATTATTTAATAATATTCACGTGTTCTACTATTAAAGATAATAAAAACATATAATAATAAATATACAATATTCATTGTAAGTGCGGAATAAGTAATGAGTAAAATAACAAACAACACTTCTTAATGAAACATTATATTAAAGATTTAACATCAATTAAACTAATTTAAAATGCAAGAAAACTCTTGAAAGTGTCTCATTGTTCCCTATCTCCAAAGATTTATTAAATCACAGAGGGCTCTCAGATTTGGTAAACACTATGACTGTTAAAATGCCTATTTAGTGAATGGGATGATGCAAGATGCAATAATCTAATAACTAATAATAATTTCTAAAACCTATGATGTAATCTTTCTGATGCAAATGACATGAAACAGATAAATAAAGTTGTCATAAACTATGATGAATCTAAATAAAATGCCATGATTATGAAAAAAAGAGTGCTATTGCTATTCTAGAATGATTGCTATATGCTTGATTGCTTGATTGCTTGATTGCTCTATTGTTGCAAAGTAAGTTTGCACAAAAGATGGAATCTTTTTCCTATGGAGAAAGGTTGTATATATAGATTCACAACAACATCTTGTGATGTGGCAGCACAACAAAGGTCTGGATTTGATCTGGAGGATTAAATGGTGAGAGATGAAGAAGCTTGAGTTGATCATGGGGATTGTTCCTCCCCAAAAAAACATCTTGCTAGAGGATTGGAAGAATTAGAGGAAAGAGATTGAAGAGGATTGCATGTAAGTTTGTCTCCAATTTGTCTCCACAGCTTTCCCGTGAATGCTAGTTGAATTAAATTATATGTTTTATAACTAATTTGGTAGGTAAAATATGATGAGCTATAGAAATATGAATATATTTGAATATTTAGATTTATTCAAATTTAGGAAGAAATAACAATTATTAATAAACAAATGTTTTTTTGATATTGTTTATTTAATAAAAGAGAGATAAATGATAATTAAATAAAAACTATTGAAGTTTGATTATTTAATTAAGATAGAATAATCAGAGGAATATAGATGTAAACTAAATAAATATTTCTATTTATTTAATAGTAGAAGAATTTGATAATAATAATTAAATAAAACAAAGTGAAATTTGTTTATTTAATTAAGATGAAATAAAAGAATAAAGATTGAAGAATTTAGAAGATGAACTATATAAATAAATATTTCTATTTATTTAATAGTAGAAGAATTAAAGGTTAATTAATTAAATAAATTGCATTTAATTAATTAGATTATCCAGACCATTTTTAGGTGTATACATTCATAATCTTAAATTACTATGTTATTATATAATTTTATAATAATATATTACACCTATTTGGTGCATCTTCATTTGCCCCGCACCTTCATCTCACCTCGTGAGCTTTAGTGTACATCACTGAGATGATCTTGTGATCTTGCGAGCAAGTAAAGTTTATATAGAATTAAATTAGAATACAATCAATAGATAATATCTTCTAGGATAATTATATAAATTCAATATATTAGAACAAATAATATATTATCAATATTACTTGATAATTATTTTTTCATAAACATTAAATTTTTAAATAAAGATTCCCCTTTTATAGTTTTTGAAAAGCTTCCGCAATACAACCACCTGACCTTTCTCATCTATAACATAAAGTAAAAGCTATAGCACAACTAACCACGTTCAAAAATTGTGTCGTGTAGACAAGTGGATATTTTAGCAAACATGGCACAAAAAAGAGTCTACGTACCTATCCATTTCTTTACCTAATTATTATTGGAAGGAAGCCAAAGACAAATAGAATCTTATTAACTAAGAATAAAATATTATAATGCAAACATTGTGGACATATAAACATAATAAATAATATACAAAAATATTTAATAATATTCATGTGTTCTACTATTAAGTATATAATAAAAACATATAGCATTAAATTACTATGTTTTTTTTATTAGTTAAGCAGGGAAGGGCCCTGATCCCATGGTTACAGCTAAAATACAAAAAGGAACCAAAACAAGGTGGGAAACAACACCACCATCATGAACCAAAAAATAACAACCAGAGTGGCACACAGACCATCATTCAGCATAGTAACCATAGTACAACCAATATTAATAAAAAACAAGAGCTTTCTACTAGCAAACTTAAAACTACGTAAACCATTGATCAAATCAATAGTGTCCCAAGTAGTATTAAACCATAACTGGGCTATTATAAAATAGCACTCCAAGATTAGGAAACAAAAAGACAAAAAACGGAAAGAAGACATTAAAGTAGCAACAAGAAACCATTACTTGGATTTCTTCAACAGGTCCCCATATTCGCCAATGAGGGAGATGTACTCCCTCCAATCAGGTACCTCAGAATCGTCCAGCATCTTTAGAACATCAGGCTTCCCCTATTTTTTCAACTTCCTGGAAATTTTGGTTTCTCCATAAACAACTACCAACATCACCCTCCTCATCAGTCTATTAGTTACCTTCATTAGTGTAACTAAGGCTTTCTCCATATCATCCACTTGAACTTGTAGAAAAGTTAGTCTACTCTTGATGAAATCAGTGCTTGAGTCCTCAGTATTAGTCTCCATGCCCATATTCTTGGCATCCTGCACATTCTCAATATCATTCTTTTGTTCCTCAACTTTCTCAATTTCTTCCTCCTCATCCTATTTCTTTTCTTCACCCGAACCTTCTTCCCCCATTTCATAAATAGAGTCCTTGAAGTCCATATCCTCAAAATCTTCTTCCTCCTGGGCTTCAAACTCTTTGAATTCTAGGTCTTCCTCATCACACACAGTGATTTTCTATTTTTCTTTCTTGTCCTTAGAGGCAGCTTTAGCTAGGAGGGCAAACCTTCTACCACCACTTCCTCCACTCCCTTGCCCCTGCAAGATCTCCTTCAACTCCTCATTATGCACACCTTCCTCATATATATTAATGATATCACTAGGGTTAATATCTCTTTTGAATTTCTTTTCCTTGGGAAGGTCCAGAAGCAAAAGCAAGTGTTTTCTCTTCTTTGGCATAGCCTTGATGAGTTCAATCTCATAAACACCTTTTTGCTCTCTTTTATGCATCACAAGAGTAGAGGGGTTCGATACATTGGCCATAGGGGGCAGGCTCTTTAAAGGAATTAGCACTCTCCTGGCAGCAACTAAGGGGGGTTAGCTAGGATTAGGTGCCATAGCAAGAATATCATCAACAGGAGGCTCCTCGTTATCCCCATCAATGCGGTTAGGATTATCATTTCTAGTGGCCAAAGGGTTACCGTGAGGGTTTTGAGCTAGAGCATACTTATACAGGGATAACATCGGACCTTGGTGTAGGGGAGGACTGATACCCTTCTCTATATTGAGTTGTAGGGAAAACAATAAGTAAAAGGGTAAATTGATTTTCTCTCCATGCCTAATATGATTGAGCAGAGGAAAATGGTATGCATGTACTGACATATATATGCCTTCTAAGGTAAAATACAGCATGACAAATAGGCTAACCAAAGCCTAGGGAGGTAGGAGTTCTAACCTAGCATACCTATTTTGGAATTATTCTAGGTTCTCCCCTTCATGTAGGAATTTATCCATGAACTTTTGATAATCAACCCCTCTCTTCTTTGCAACTTTAATCCCTTGGTTTTGCAAACTAGTTGCTTTAGCTATGAACCTCGTCGTAACCTCAAACTTCACCACTCCAATGGTGGCACTTCCTTTCCTCCAGGAATTGGTGAACTTGGCAATTAAATTATCATTATCCCTTCAAAGATTCAAAAAATAGAACCATACCAACATTTTCAAAAAGCCTCCATAAATCCACATTCTGGTTGAGGGCCTGACAATTAGGAGGCTCAGTGCACTTCCTTGGGCCTCCCATTTTAACACTCTACAAATTCTTTGGCTGTTGCAAGCTTTTCTTCATAATCACCCACTTCTTCGGCTTGCTTTCCTTGTTGCAAAGAACACTATTTCTCCCAATAACAAAAATAATACATAAAAAATGCGGGATCGAGAAGTTTCTTTTAGTGAAGGCTAGTGACACAATTCCTGGTACCATTAACTCATCATTTTTCTTACAAGTTTTACAATCCTCATTTAAAATCATACCTTGCAAAACTTTACAATTTTAGGAAGGGCTAACAATAGGCAAATCGGCACGATTCGAATTGATAACCCTTATCAAATTAAAAATCTCCATGTGATCATCGGTCACCTCGAGAAGGGAAGAATGATTTATTTTACTTCCTAATGAGATCATCAAATACAACCTCGTACCCCCAATATCATCATAACTCTATAAGCCTTTAAACACCACAGGACTCCCATGCTTCCCACATAACTTCAGCATATCATCTTTGTAAATTGTAATCATTTTCAAATTTCTCATTTAATATAAAGTCTCTTAAAGACTTTGACATATTATTATTTGTCCAGTGGGTCCACCCTGTACAACTCAGAGCCACATTGGTAGCACAATCAACAGCTTTGTTGCCCTCTCTGTAGAGGTGTAACACCCTACAGTTGGAGAAGTATGGGCTAGGCACTTATCAATTATATTTTTTTAGCTCCCATGGTGGCACAACCACACCATTCAAAATATCCACAATGAGCTTGGAATCCCCTTCTATTATAACATTTTTAAAGCCTTGAAGCCCCCTAATGCAGCCATAGCTTCAACTTTATTATTATAACAGACACCCATATTCACACCAAAGCTCACTATGCATTCCCCTTTGTGGTTTCTTAGTAGAACCCCTGCCCTTGCTAATCATGGGTTTCCTTTTGAGCACCCATCAAAGTTACACTTTATCCAATCCATTTGCAGAGGATTCCACACAGTAGCCATTCTGGTTAACATCATCAACCAATTGAGTTTAGTAAGGTCCTTCCTTACACCCCATTTCTGCTTAATCCTCATCTCTTTGTAGTTAGGTCATGTTTTGGAAAAACTACATCTTCCAGCCTCAATATTTTCCTTAATCTATGTTTTTATAATCAAGCTTACCTCCCAGTTGCTTCTCTCCACTTCCCTAAATATCTTGGTATTCCTTTCCTTCCATATTCCCTAGGTAACAAAGGGTGGAACTTGGTTCCAGAGGTCAACAATAAAATTGTGGAAAAAAGGACAACTCGACCAACTTTCTATAAACTTCATTGATTGAGGAAACACCCAATCTGAAGATAGCAACGACAAGAACAAGGACCACACATCCCTCATGAATTGGCAATGAAACAAGATGTACATAAGTGACTCCTCTTCCTACTTACAAAGGGAGCATTTGTTAACCAGTTGGAATCCCTTGCTAACTAGGTTGTCAATTGTAAGAATTTTTCCATAAGCTACAGTCCACCTGTTGGTAGTTTTTCTAGCAAAATCGAACAATCCTCTAAGAAGTAGCCAACTCCCATGATGAAGAACTGTTAGGTTTGTGGCCAACACAATGAGCATAGGATTTTAAAGTTTGTACCCCTTCACTTCAAGATTTGTGAAACCTAGGAGGGTAATCCTAATTGCATTTTCATATAATCAATTAGTAACACATTTATACATAGATTAATTCCTTTCTATAGTAGATGAAATCACTTTTATTGAAAATTTGGCAAATTTTCAAATGAAGGACTAGCTATCTGGTAGGAATTAAGATTAATTACACTTCTACTACGCTTGGAGAGATTTTCTATTTTGAGTATTGTTCTTCTCATAACTCTAGAGCCAGGAACACTATTTGTTCATCTTATGCAAGATTCTCTTATAGAATGACCAGTGTATAATCAATTGGAGCAACGAAGTCAAGCACACAAGAGGATCAGTAATTTACAAATTACTCTTTTAAGGGAGAAATGAACTATTTTCATATTGCTTTGCATTATGAAAACTTATTGTGCAAGAAACATTCACTTCTTAGTAATCCTAAGCCATTCCTTATAAAGTTTATAACCCTATTCAAGCATTTTAATTAATTGCTTGAATTTAAGCTAAAAACAGAGTAATACATTCAAATGAAATATTTGAAGACAAATGATAACACCATTCGTATTTCTCATTCATAACTCCATAATGAACATACATAGGAGAGTATAAATTTCTTGACTTATATTTGTTTCGATATCAGTAATTTCTATTAAACTCATTTAAGATTGTTACATACATGACTTTTTCTCCAAGACAAACTACTGGCCTACTTCAGAATTCTATTCTAAGTGCCCTTTTTGAACTTAGCTTTTACCTAGAACTCTATTAAGACTTCTAAATCCGACCTCCGTAATAAGCCCTGAAATCCCCTTTATAGGATAAGGGAGCAACAAGCATCAAGCTTAATTACATTTACATTTCATTTCATTTGCACCAGAATTTGAGATATTCTTAGTTTGTTACATGCAATGATTTGAGGAAAATGGAAGAGTAAAAGACCGCATTCCACATTCCTTGAATGAGGACACGCCAACTCCTTGAAAAGCAGAGTTTGTTGTAACCATGTTGAATCCCCATCCTTGTTGACCAAAGAATATTCTCCAATAGAAACTCTAGCACAAACTTGTATATCGCCCGTAAAAGACATACGCACCACCAAGGATAACTAGTCTGACACTTCTCCTACATACATGCCCAAAAAAATTCCACCTCAACACATGAAACAAGAAATCACATGAGTGTTGAATAGGACAATCCTAATAGAAAGGGCATGGTATTATCAAAAACAAAAATAGGGCACAATCATCACTCTAATTGATCAACCTCAGAGGATATTCACCCACATTTTACTCGTGGTGGGACTAGAGAAACTGTCACCACCTCTTTATCAGGATTCCTCGATAGTACCAAGGAGAGGGGATAATAATCACCCTCTGATTCAGTGTCACCCTCATTATCTGAAGGGTTATTAAGAACCTCACATGGAGAATTGCATTCCTTTGGATAGGCCTTATAATGCTCACTCTCCATCGATGCCCTCTTTTCATATTTCACCATCCTCTTCTCTCTATGTTTGACTAATTCTTCTAAAACTATCTGCTCTCTTGGATGGTAATTTTCCTTGGTACTATACTCCTTGAATTTCCCTAATCCTACTCTTCTTTTTGGCGTATCAAGAGCTCCATGTATTCCACTTTTATTCTCAAGACCTCCCTTAGGCTCAAAAAAATTCAGCCCCTCAGACTCTCGAATCATCATGACAGACCTACTTGCCTAGAATATCTACACACTTCTTAGGAGAATTCAATTCCCACACACTTCTTTATCAACCTTCGACCCTCATTCATTGAAAAATGAATTATGACATGGGAAATCACTCAAGTAATCTACATTAAATAGGCAATTTGAAGCATGGAAGATTATTGACTCGAAATCTCCTTATGCGAGCAAGTTGATAGCTTACAATTCAAGATTGAATCTAAGTTGTTGCTTTTAAAGCACTTAAAACTTCATCCATGGAAAAAAACAATGCCAACTCAAGTGTTGTGATCTTTCAATCATCATGTATCACCAACCTAATATGTGCTTCTCATTAATATTGGCGAAGTACAATAGACCAGTTTTCTTAGAGGGAAACTTTCTTTATACACTTCATCGCTAATCCTAAATTTTGATGAAAGCATTTATGTGGTGATTCTCATTCCATTGGGTTATCCTACTTTAAAAAACTTTACCAACAGTTCCTCGGCCTTCTCACTGCTTTCCTTTTTGCTTTATGCTAAACCTTCAGGATTTTGCCACATAGCCCGTTCCATGCAGTGACCATCTCTTGTCGCTGATCTATTTTGTCTTTAACCCACTCTTATCAGTGATGCAGACATTTTGGCAATGATCTTTAGCCCCTGGTTCCTTATCCTAACCATTTGTCACACTTATCCTCCTGTTCCGTATCGCTAATTCAAACCTTGTATTGATGCTTCTATCTGCGATAAGAAATGTTGTGATGGCACCACTTTGGACACATACAACCTGCATAAATTGAACATCACAAAAGACATTTATCATAGGATCATATCATTTTAGCGAGAAAAATCCTTTAGAAAACATCCATTGCTTATCGCCAATTTAGAACTCAAGTTCTAAAACAAATCAACAATGAGCGATGAAGTTATAACATAAGGTCCTTGGTCATCGCTAATTATCCTCATATATTTTGCAAGAAATTAACAATGAAAATATTTACAAATTTTGATGTCCATCGTGTATCACTGATGTGATATTTTACATTCAAAATGTATTTGCGCTCAAGCGATCACATTGCTCATCGCCATTTCAAGTTTATCTTTTTTATGACCATTAGCGATGAGCGATAAGAACATAAAGACAGAAGTATTTCTCATCGCTATTACAATTTTGAAAACTTAAAAGCCATTAGTGATGAGTGATATTAAAAGGGAAACATCAATCCATCATTTATCGCTATTACAATTTGTGAATCAATGAAAAATCAGCGATGAGCGATATAGCATTGAAGGTCATCAGGTCATAAGTGGGAATCTTTTAAGCACATGCTCATTAGTTTGTTCTTATGAAGGAGACCCCCTAGGACAATAATTAACTCGAAAACCTCTAAGTTATAAAATACAAAGAGCGTAAAAGCTCAAAATTCCTTTCCCAATTTTATAAAATAGAAAGGTCTGAACTTAGGCTAGAAAGGGCCAGTTACCAAGTGACAATGAATGACTAAAGATACATTAAAATAATTGGCAATGGGTAATAGGGAGTCAATGACCCAATAGAACATTATAAGCTTTTGCAGATAACAACCCTATATCCAAATGTAATAATGTTTTTAACATGGAACAAGGAAAAATCCTTTTGAGTGTTCCATCAATGGCTCTGACTAGGGATACATGCCTCTTGTAGGCATGGTGAGATCTCAAAATTTCAGGTGAAGCAGACCAAGCACAAAAATAAAACAAAAGAAACAACATATGTACAAAATTTACATAGGCAAAGAAGACCTGAAAAGGGAGATCCATTCTCCACACAACCAACACGAAAATTTCAAAGATGAAAACTATGTTATGCATCCCTCAATTCAACTAGGTTTTACTCTCCTGATTGGTGGCACTAAGCCACAAAAATGTTGAATGAGCTCTTGCCTTTGTCAAAAACCAGCCTTCTAAAGGAGTTGATGTTTTTCCATTCACATTTGTCCTTATTGTACCACTGAACTACGAGTAATTTCAATCCTACCAGAAAAAATGTTAGGCCTCTTTTTAACAAGTGAGAGTCTGTCTGATTATAATCTTTATTATCACCGTTTCTCACAACCTTTCTAAGTATAAAACTGCCAGTGTAACTTTCATCATCCTATAGTGTAGAATTAGGCATAAAATGAAAATTTTCATCATCACATGACACATATATGTTATGTTCATATTGAAAATAACATTCCTCGTTATTCATCCCATTGTCATGCTTCATCAAAATGCCTTCCCACTAAATTGGAAAATGAAAACATTCATATTCCTCCAAGTAATTGACATCTTGATACTCGACTTTATCTTCAACACTTGCATCAAAGGTAGTACGTTCATAAATGATGCCCTCAAGGAGCACATCAATGTGTTACTTTGTATGCTCAAGACCACATTCTGACCCTGTAATAAGGATCATCATTTCTTATCTCTGGTGAAGATGGAGGCTCATCATACAATGGATTTTCCATTACACTTATTCCTGACATAAGAGCCTCAGTTTTCTCAACATGGATGTCTAGTTCCTCCAAGTCATTACAACATAAAAATTGGGTCATAAGTGGGAATCTTTTAAGCACGTGCTCATTAGTTTGTTCTTATGATGGGGACTTCCTAGGATAATAATTAACTTGAAAACCTCTAAGTTATAAAATACAAAGAGCGTAAGGGCTCAAAAATCCTTTCCCAATTTTATAAAATAGAAAGGTCTGAACCTAGGCTAGAAAGGGTTGGTTACTAGGTGACAATGAATGACTAAAGATACATTAAAATAACTAGAAACGGGTAATAGGGATTCAATGGCCCAATAGAACATTATAAGCTTTTGTAGATAGCAACCCTATATCCAAATGCAATAAGGGTTTTAACATTGAACAAGGAAAAAATCTTTCGAGGGTTCCATCACCACCAGAAACAGTTAATTTTGGGAACCAAGTTCTTTAACCACACCTTATCCCAAAATTGTTTTGTAATGAAATCCAGAGGCTTCACCAATTCCTCATAAGCCTTTTTAACCAAGAAATAGCCTAAAGAGCTACCTTTCCAAATCCATTCATCTTCCCTTTCTCTATCAAACCACTTAGCCTCCCCAATCAAATTGTGCAACCTTAGAAGGGTCGGGTCCCAATTGACCTATCTCTGGCCTCTTAGATTATCCTCCTTAATAGAATTTTGAACTCCTTCCAATTAGGTTCCTCAATCTCCCAGTTAATATAGTCAGAAACCTTTTTTCCACAAATCATGGTTAGGCTTTGTTTGAGAGGATTCAATTCATTAATTTAAGACAAAGTAGAAGTCTCAATCCATGGGTCCTTCCAAAAATCAGTATTATTACCATTCCCAATTCTCTTTCTTACCCCCATTTTCAACACATTTTTTAATTTAACAAGATGATTCCATAAAGCAGAACCACTAGGCAGGTCAGTGATAGAGAGAAAACAACCAAGATTCTTGTTTCTCAAGTACTTGACTTGGAAAAATTTTACCTAGTCTTTAGAGCCTTCAAGAAGATTCCAACCAATTTTTGTAGTGAGGGATTTGTTTAGCAAGGATATTCTTCTTATTCCCAAACCCCCTCTCCTTTTGGGAGTGCACACTTTTTCCCAACTGACTAGGGACAGTCTATTTTTTTCTTCTATTTTTTACCACAAAAATCCTCTATGAATTTGTTCAATCTTTTCCCCTACAAAGCATGGAATTTTGAAGAGAGATAGGTAGTATATCAAAATATTCTAAAGGGAGGCTTTCAGCAGTTGGACCTTGCCAACCAAGCTAAGCAACTTCCCCTTCCATCCAGCTAGCTTGTTTTAAACTTTCTCAATCAACTAATTCTAGTAGTTATTTTCCAACTTCTTAGAGATCAAAGGTAGGCCAAGATAGGCATCAGGTAAGGCAGCTTCCTGACATCCCAAAATTTTCACCACTCTATCCTTAATTTGTTGGCCAGTATTGAAGAAGTATATCTTGCTTTTTCATAGTTTATACAATGGCCAAAAACAATAGCATAGTCATTAAGAACCTATTTCCAAAGTCCAACTTCCCCCTCCAAGGCTTCCCCAAACATGAGAGTATCATCAAAAAATTATTGATAGGAGTCAAGCATAAGAGACGAGGCAACTTTAACACATTTTAGAGATTTAGAGTCTACCAATTTTTGGATGTTCCTCCCAAGGACTTCAACAACAATTATAAAAAGGTAGGGAGAGAGGGGATCACCTTGCCTAAGACCACAACCACAAGAGAAAAAACCTTGGGGGACACCATTAACCAGAACAGAGGACATGGGTGAGGTAACACAAGCAGAGATCATCTTAAGGAATCTTCCTTCTATCCCAAACTTCCTAAGAACAACAAAAATAAATGACCAGGAGACTCTATCATAGGCCTTAAAAATATCAATTTTGAAGGCCATCCCAGGTTCTTAGAATGGTCCATTGAGTGGATAATTTCATGGATGGAGATGACAGCATCAAGGATGTTTCTTCCCTGGACAAAACATTTCTAGTTTGGGGCAATCATTTTTTCAAGCACTAGTTTGAGCCTTAACACCAAGATTTTAGAGAAGATTTTATTGATCGTATTGCAAAGGCTTATAGGTCTATAATCCTTCATAGCAAAGGCTTCAACATTTTTGGGAATAAGGGCTAAAAAAGTGGCATTTAGTTGGTTAAACAACCTACCTGACCTGAAGAAATCTTTAGTAGCATTGAAAAGGTCATTTTTAACAATATCCCAGTAGGTCTAGAAAAAGGTAGGAGGAAACCATTCGGGCCAGGAGCTTTAAAAGCTCTGAAGGAGAACACAGGTTTTTTTACTTCTTCTATAGAAACAACATTTGTCATCATCTTTAAATCAAGATCAAAAATAACTTTAGGGATCACCTCAAGAAAGTGAGCATGTACCTGATTAACATTGCCAAGTGCCATATGGTGAGAGGAGAAGAAGTTAACAGCTTCCTGAGCAATTTCTTTTTCAGTGGTAATCATGGAGCCATCATCTTTCACGAGTGATTTGATCATGTTTTTGCTTTTGTGTTTCAAAGTGGATTGGTGGAAGAATTTAGTGTTCCTATCTCCTTCAGTTAGCCATTGGACACATGACTTTTGTTTCCAAAAAAAATCCTTCTTTTTGATTATCTTAAACCATTGAGATTTGAGGTCTCTTTCCTTAGCACATGTCTCTTCATCCACCTGACCAGCCTCCATAATATCCTGGACTTCTTTTAAGTTGTTTCCCATGGTATTCTTTAACTCAAAGATATTACCAAAGGTCACCTTATTCCACCCTTTCACTCTTTTCTTTATTCTACTCATCTTTTCAACCAGGTAATACATTGGAGTGCCAGTTATAGGTTCCTCCCACCATGTTTTAATAAGAGTAGCAAAATTTGGGTGGAGACTCCACATTAATTCAAATCTAAAAGGGAAAGGTCCCCTATTGTAATCCACATTTCTTTTAAGCACCAAGGCATTATGATTAGAGCCAGATCTAGGGAGAGTTGAAAGAGATACGAATTGGGAGATATTCCAATTGGCAAAGATCATAAACCTATCTAATTTGACTTGGATTAGATGGCTTCCATTCCTTCTATTGTACCAAGTGTACTTAGTGCCTTGGAGAGGGATATCTATAAGACCGACAAAGGTTAAGAACTCTTCCAGCTCCATCATACTATTTGAGTAGTCATCCTACCTCCCCTGACTTCTCTGAAGGAAGGAGAGGGGAATTGAAATCCCCTCCCAGCATCCAATGGTCATCTTTTCTGATAGAAATAGCATTACTTAGTTGTTCCCAAAGCATCACTTTGTCCCTACTCAAATTTGGGGCATAAATATTTATTAGGTTCCATTTCTCCTGGGAATCCAAATCTTCAAGGGTAATCATCAAATAGTTCCTACTAGCAGAACACAAAGTTCCTTTTAGTTTAGAAGGATTTCAAAGAGTAGCTATAACTCCTAAAGCTCCTTCGGACTCACTAACAAAATAATTCACACCAGGCCAAATGCTCAAAAAAGCCTTATCAAAAATCTATTTCTTCATCTTAGTTTCTCGAAGGAGGAGAACATCACTTTATTGTCAAGAATACAAGTTTTAACCAAGAACTGTTTATATGGGCTATTAAGGCCTCTTATATTCCAGGAAAGATACTTCATAGATAAAACAATATACAACACCATCCTTTCCTTAGAGAAGTATCCAAGGCTAATTCTTCTTGGGCTTCGACCCTATGATCAAGTCCAAGGTTCTTTGTTTTCCAATAGCCACATCCCTCATGGTATCTTTAGTTCTAGAATCCTTTTGGGAAGGTCTGCCCACCTTATTTCCCCCCCAACATCCTTCTTCTTTTTCTCTTTGGATTTAGATGGTGCGTGATACCACTCATCCTCATCCTCTTTATCACTAGACCTTGGGGGAAAGCCCAGTAAAGCCATAGAGTCACTCAAGTTTTTTGCCCCTTTTTGGGATAAGAAATGCATGTCGTCCAAAGACAAGTTTGTTTCAGGTTGCACATACTCACCTTCTTCAAGCTCTTATTTCCACTCCTAAAATTTGAACCTTCTCCTAGGGAGTCTGCACTTTTTCCTCCATAAGAGATCCCACCTTAGGTTCATCCTCTATATTAACTTCATCCCCACCATTTGTCTTTGCCATTTTTGGAAAGCTTGGGGTTGGAAAGCTAGAAACAGGGGCAAAAACTTCAAGGTTCAGGAAAACTGAGTCGTTAGTTATAATGAGAGGTTCAGGAACAACCTCCTCGCCTTGGACAGAGTTATTCTTCAGTTGGGGAACAAGCATTGCCTAAACAGGAGTTGTAGAAGGTTGAGCAACAAAATCCATTTAATTAGCAGAGTGTTCCTCCACTTGATTTTTCTCCTTAACACAAGTACCCTTGATAAGTTTGTTCCCACAAGAGTCAATGAGGTGACAAAACTTCTTGCACAACTAGTAGAAGAGACGAGCATTTTCATATTCTAGGGGTTGGGTCCAGTTACCAAATTTTGACTTAAGGAGGATTGAGGATGGTAGGACCATATTCACAGCCATATTTACACAAATACAGGCATACACCAGTCTAGATCTCTCCTAAGTAATCTTATTAATAGTCAAAAGACTACCAAAGGAGTTGGAAATACCTTTTAATAATCCCATCTCCCAAAACTCTAGAGGAAGGCCCAAAGGCGGACCCAAGTTGGAGTCAAGGCGCCCAGGTCAGCCGACAGATCAAAGCCCGGTTTCCATTTACAGAGGGAGAGAAAGTTGTTAAACCTCGAGTCAAATGCCCAAGGACCACCAGTTAAAACCTTCAACATATCTTCATAAACCATGAAGGAGAAAAGGAAGATACCTCTTGGCATAGCATTTATGGTGATGATTCCTTTGAGATTCCAAGTGGAAGCAGCCCATTGACGAACCGGTTGAATGTTTGTCCTATACGCCAAAAACTTTCCAACTAACGCTAGTTTGATATTGTACATCACCTTCAACATCAGAACTTTTGGGACATCTACTTCCCAACTAGTCATTGAGCAAGAAGCAGATTCCAATAACCTTTTATCTAAGGCTGGCGAGTCAGAACCCACTAGTTTTTCCACGTAGGAAATCGGTTCTTCCATAGAGAAGAAAGAGTTAAGCCCAAAAGATGGAGATATGGGTGACTTTCCAGAAATACCCTCAGTCTTTTCCCTAGGGGAAAGGATGAAAGTACAAGGAGGGGATGTCATATGGGGAATAGCTAGACTGGTCGCTACCACCGCAGGCATAACGCCAAATAAGAAGACAACATTCTTGGAATGGGGAGCCTTTTCAGGGCCCCCTCTCGACTGTCCTATGAAACAGTCAAATCACAACAGGGGCGATAAATTAAAAAAAAAGCTAGAGCGGGAAACTTGCAGAGCAAAGCCTAGTATTGAAACTACAGGTATGGTTTCATTTTTTGAATCTCTGAAGGGTTATAATGAGAATTTAATTTCCCAAGTTCACCAATTCTTGGAGGAAAAAGGAAGTGTCTCCATTGGAGTGGTGAAGTTTTAGGTTACGACGAGGTCATAGCGGAAGCAATTGGTCTGCAAAACCAAAAGATTAAAGTTGTAAAGAAGAGTGAGGCTGATTATTAGAAGTTCATGGATATATTTTTGCATGAAGGGGAGAACCTAAAACGATTCCAAAATGGATATGCTAGGTTAGAACTCCCACCTCCCTATGCTTTGTTTAGCCCATTTTTCATGTGGTATTTTACTTTAGAAGGTAGATATATGTTGATACATGCATACCATTTTCCTCTACTCAATAATATTAGGCATGGAGAGAAAATAAATTTACCCTTTTACTTATTGTCTTCCTTGTAACTCAATATAGAGAAGGGTGCCAGTCCTCCCCTGCACCAAGGTCTAATGTTATCCTTGTATAAGTATGCTCTAGCTCAAAACCCTCATGGTAACTCTTTGGCCACTAGAAATGATAATCCTAACTGCTTTGATGGGGATAACAAGGAGCCTCATGTTGATGATATTCTTGCTATGGCACCTAATCCCAACCATCCTCCCTTAGTTGTTACTAGGAGAGTGCTAATTCCTACAAATAGCTCATCCCCTGTGGCCAATGTCTTGAACCCCTCTACTCTTGTGATGCAGAAAAGAGAGTAAAAAGGTGTTTATGACATTAATCTCATCAAGGCTACGCCGAAGAAGAGAAAACACTCAACTTTGTTGTTGGAACTTCCCAAGGTGAAGAAATTCAAAAGAGATATTAACCCTAGTGATATCATTAATATATCTGAGGAAGGTGTGTATATTGAGGAATTGAAGGAGATCTTGCAGGGGCAAGGGAGTGGAGGAAGTTGTGGTAGAAGGTCTTCCCACTTGGCTAAAGCTGCCTCTAAGGACAAGAAAGGCAAACAAAAAATCACTATGTGTGATGAGGAAGACCTAGAATTCGAAGAGTTTGAAGCCTAGGAGGAAGAAGATTCTAAGGATATGGACTTCGAGGACTCTGCTTATGAAATGGGAGAAGAAGGATCGGGTGAAGAAAAGGAAGAGGATGAGGAAGAACAAATTGAGAAAGTTGAGGAACAAAAGAATGATATTGAGAATGTGCAGGATGTTGGGAATATGGGCATGAAGACTAATATTGAGGACTCAAGCACTGATTTCATCAAGAGTAGATTAACTTTTTTGTAGGTTCAAGTGGACGATATGGAGAAATCCTTAGTTATGATAATGAAGATAACTAATAGACTAACGAGGAGGGTGATGTTGGGAGTTGTTTCTAGAGAAACCAAAATTTCTAGGAATTTGAAAAAATAGGGGAAGCTTGATGTTCTAAAGATGCTAGAGGAGTCTGAGGAACCTGACTGGAGGGAGTACATCTCCCTCATTGGCGAATATGGGGACCTATTGAAGAAAGCCAAGTAATTGCTTCTTGTTGCTGCTTTAATGTCTGCTTTCTTTTTTTTGTCTTTTTGTTTCCTAATCTCAGACTGCTATTTTATAATAGCCTTGTTATGTTTAATACTACCTGAGACACTGTTGATTTGATCAATGGTTTACATAGTTTTAAGTTTGCTAGCAGAAACTTCTCATTTTTTATTAATATTGGCTGGACTATGGTTATTATGTTGAATGATGGCTTGCGTGCCACTCTGGTCGCTATTTTTTGGGTTCATGATGGTGGTGTTGTTTCCCACCTTGTTTCGGTTCCTTTTTTTCTTTTGGTTGTAACCATGGGATTAGGTCCCTTCCCTGCTTAAATAATTAAAAACAATATGACTAGCAGTATGTTTTTCAATTTCAAAAAGACCTGTAGCAGAAGAGAAAATATAATTTCACATGTGACTATTTTATAGTAAATAAATTTCACGACTATATTCTTAAGTAAATTCTTGAGTTTTATATACAATATTCATAATTCTTATAATTATAATAAAAAAAATTAATATAATGATATATTATATTTATTATTAATAATAATGGATTAATATTATATAATTATTTTGATTAATATATAATTTTTTTTTAGACTGTAGGATTTGATTGGGTATTCGTCCTCCTATAAACTGTAGCTCACCTAGTAAACTTTTTTCACATGACCAGTGACGTTGGCATGACACACCCTCTGGTACCACAAGGACGGTGGGGAGACTAGACCTCGTGACCTCTTGCCTGCAACAGGATGCTTTAGCCAATCAAGCTAGGCCCACTGCCATAATATTATATAATAATTATCATTATATGATAATATTTTTTAATATATTTAAACTATTACTTAATAATTATTGAATAATATTATTAATAATTAATAATTTATATTTTGAACGTATGTTTAATATTATATAATATATTTAATAATTTGTTTTGATTATATGGGAAAAATGAGTTTTGAAGGGACCTGAAACCCTTTACATCAAGTTACATCAAAAAGCTGTTGAGAAAGGAAAAGAACAATTAAAGCACTAGCAACAACCAACAATCAAAAAATAGCCAAAAAATAGTAAGAAAGTAGAAGAGCAAAAATAGACCACAAACAAGAGAATTACTTCAGATTTTTCAGAGTATTGGCCACCTCAATTTCTTGATTGTGGTGCAAGTCAACCATATCCATCAATTCATGTTTTTCTTCTTCAAAAGACTTCTTGAGACTACCCCTAGTTCTTGTGCACGGGCTTTTAGCCTCCTCTTTGGCATTCTTCTTACCCTTCCCCTTGGAAGTCTGATCCTTCTCATACAACTTTGTAAATACATTTGATCCTCTCGGAGCTGGCTGATTTTTTCAAAGAGCACCTTGAGAGAATCCACACTACTTTTTACAGAACTATGGCTAATCTGCAAGAGTTTTCTAATATCCTCATTAGTTTTTGTAATCTTTCCCTCCAACACACCAAGATGACTTTCATCCTGAGCTTTGAAATCAAAAAACAAGCATTCAAGGTCCACTGGCCTCTCAATGAGCAAATTTGTGGACAAACCTTTTGGTTAATGATATATTATAGTTAGTTTAATACATTAATGATGATTTTATAATATGTTTTGATTCTACTTGGTTTACAATAAAAATTAATTAAAAAATAGTTAGGTACGTACATTTTTATTTTGTGTAATTTTGTTAAAATATCCACTTGTCTTTTTGACACGACTTTCGAATGTGGTTAGGTATATCACACCTTTTACTTTATGCTATTGGATAAGAGAGTCGATTGGCTATATGGCATAAGCTTTTCAAAAATTATAAAAGAGAAATGTTTTTTTTTAAGTTTAACCTTTATGAAAAGATTAATTATTAATTAGTATTGAGTAATATATTATTTGTTCTAATTTATTGAATTTATATAATTATCGTAAAAGATATTATTTATTGAATGGATTCTAATCTAATTCTATATAAGCTTTATTTGGTGGCAAGATCGCAAGATCTTCCTAGCAGTGTAGACTAAAGCTCGTGAGGTGAGATGAATGAGGATACATGAAAGGTGTAATATATTACCAGAAAGGTATATAATATTACTTGTGAGATGAATGAAGATACACGAAAGGTGTAATATATTACTATAAAGCTAGTCATATTGTTGGAGAAATTTTCAAAAAACTTTTAGACTATAAATATACCTACTATTTGACTCAAAAATTATTTAGCATATCTCAAGCAAGAACTACATATCTTCATAATCTATTGCTACTATTAGCCCTAAATTCTATTCCAAAATTAGTTCCAAGTTTCAAGATATATATTTTTTTTAATAATTTTCCATTTTAAATAGGTTACAGAGGATCATCTGCTCCAAAAAACATTGCAAAAGTAGCCTCCCATGGAAGCTTTCCTTATTCTTGTGAAATATTTTACTTGTAGCTAGATTGAAATGTTCTCATATTCCTATAGCTGGATTTAGTCTTATATTTTTTAGTCCTTTCTTTAGGTTTAAGAGGGTTGAAGTAGCAAACAATGTTTCTATTTATTTCATGTTAGCTTTTTTTTTTTTACAAATAGAGTGAGAGGGTAATTGTACTTCCTTTTTTTTGTGAGTTGTTTGCTTCTATAAGAATGAATGGATGTTGTCTTCTCATTTATGACTATGGTTTGAAAGTGGTAACTAGGAATTTGAGAGTCTTGTTGTCTTACACAAAAAGAAGGACAAGCATTTAACCTATACAGGCAGGTTTGGACCATGTTCATATTCATGGTGAAATTGAACAGAGAGAATAACGCTTTTCTATGTTGTGTGATATGGCTAAAGGATTAGGAAGAACCAAGCCTACACCATAATAGATTGGATTGGGGAGGTCATGACGTGCCTCCCTTGACTTTGCTTTCTTCATATTTCTTTTGGATCTTGTAGTGTGGATATTTTTAAAACATGAGATTACAAGGAATTTATATTTTTGGAAAACAATGTAAAAACAAAGTTCCTTAGCAAATTTTTTTACTCTCCACTAATCCTATTGAATTTATTATAGGCTCTGTAAAATATGTTCCTATGTAATTGATGAGTTTGCATTCTTTATTTGATTTTTCTATCTGCCTTCGATTTAGGCCACTCGATGCAGGGTAACTAAAGCATGGTGCAAAAGCTTCAAGTGTTAGATGCTTTGATGAACCATGTCTTGGAATGAAGATGACTAAATGTGTTGGTTGTCCTACTAACATGTTAGGATTTAACATTGACATGTATCAAACTATGAAACTCACATAGTGATGTTGAGGGGTAAAGTTGAAGGTTAAAAGCCTCTCCCTAATTTTCACTTGCAAGATGGAATA
Source organism: Sequoia sempervirens (assembly GCA_007258455.2). Lineage (NCBI taxonomy): Eukaryota > Viridiplantae > Streptophyta > Pinopsida > Cupressales > Cupressaceae > Sequoia > Sequoia sempervirens. The sequence goes on from VDFB02042838.1 coordinate 50,821, forward strand.
ATTTTTTACATTGGTCACATATGTGTTCCCATTGAATAACACAAAAAGCTAATATGGGAAGCACACTATAGTCATGTTGTAGGCCATTTTTTGTAGAGGTAAGACCATTTTTATTCAAAAATGTTTCTATTGGCCAAAGATGAAACATAATATCATTTCATATATTCAATCTTGTGTAGTTTGTTCCATTGCAAATCCTACAAATCATAAAATAGGATTATACTTACCACTACCTATCCCTAAAAACCATGGCATTCAATTTCAATGGATTTTGTTTTTGGGCTTTCTACTACTAGATGGGGTCATAATTGTGTATATGTGGTGGTAGATAGGTTTTCAAAAATGGCTATCATGGTGGCCTATAAGAAGGCATTTTCTATAAAAGAGAGTGCTAAATAATTTTTTGAACATGTTTGGGTTCATTTTGGTTTTCCAAAAATAATTATTTTTGATAGGGATAGTAGATTCATCAATAATTTTTGGTCTTCACTATGGGCTAAGATGGACACAAAGTTGACAAATTTTACAACATTCCATCCTCAAACAAATGGAAAAATGAAGGTGGTCAGCTGAATGATCATTCACATCTTACGAATGTATCATTCAAAGCATCATCACACATGGGATGAGAGCCTAAACTATGTCCAACATAGCTACAACCATGCATTCCATAGTTCCATAAGGCATAGTCCATTTGAGGTTTTTATAGGGTATAAATTGTTGGCACCTATGGATATAACATTACCAATACTAAAATTTTAAATATCACCATATGTTGAGAGGGAAATAGACAAATTAATAAAATTTATTGACAAGATCCAACACCTACAAAAATAGGTTCATGAAATATTGCAACACAGTAATAAGTATAAAGAAAGACATGATCGACATAGAACTCTTCATCAATTTCATGTTGGGGACAAGGTGTGGTTGCATCTTCAAAAGAGTGCCTTCAGGTGAAAAACATGAAGCTTCATCCTCTTTGCTATTGACCATATACCATTATCTGAAAAATTGGTGAAAATATATTTGAGCTTAATTTGCCACCATTTCTAGGGTTGCATCTAATCTTTAACATTGAGCTATTAAGACTTTATTTTCCTCCTTTTTTGGGCATCTTAAAGGTCACTAAATGAGAAGTGATTGTCCTGTCCACCCTAAACGGCTCCGTGTTCTTCAAGAAACCTTTCCCCAAAATCATTTTGACAGCGACCAAAATGAGGGGATCATATTTCTTCTTCAACAGACATTTGAGGCAATGATCAGTGATGACCCCGAGGAAGGCCATTCACCTCACATTGGAGTCCAACATTATAGGAGTTTCAACCCCAATTGTAGTCAAGGTTTTAGAGGACATTTGTACTATAAACTTAGAGCTTTCCCCCATGAAACTAAGTGGACCATAGAAAATGGTAGAATGAGGATTCAAGAAGAAATGACAAAGGACTACCACCTAATGACCAATATATTGTAGATTATCGCACCAAATGCCACTATCATTTCATGCCATAATTGCCTCGTATGAGTTCCAAGCATGAGAGAAGTCGAGGTTTGATGCAAGTTTTCCTACTCGCCCATGGTAATTTGTACTTGAAATCATAGAAGGACAAGTCAAATTTTCAAATTGCACACTTTGTAAATTGCTTGACATCTTCCCATTATTACAATAAGATTGAACTTTAATGCGACACCATTACCCAACTCAGGCCAATCAAACTGACTTTCCTTGACACCGTGTGATGTGGCAGCCACCGAGCCAACAATACATGTCATGAGATCTCACAGTATTGTCATAACAACCCTGACACCTAGGACATCCTTATCACCATACAACACACGCCTTCCTAATAGTCGCAAACTCTCCACAATACTTTGCGTGGAGAGTCGCCCTCCCTACCACCCACATAAAATAATAATAATTAATATTCATGTGTTATAGTATTATAGATATAACAAAAACATATTATATTAAATAAAAAATAAATATAAAAATATTAATTGTTCCTTGGTATTATAACAAACCCCTGCTAATTCGTAAAGTCCGTGAAAGGGCAAGGTTGTGGCATTGCCTAATATAATAAATATAACAACTACTAATTATTAATATTTACATCATGCAATCCTACAACATGACCCTCTCGTAGTCTCTGCTAATCAGTGGGGTATACCAAAAATTATGCACATACAAATGTAATAATTAATTATAAAAAAATAATTAATATTCATGTATTAGAGTATTACAAATATAACGAAAACATATTAAATTAAATAAATAATAAATATAAAAAACATTAATGATTAAATATAATATTTTAGATTAAATACAATAATTCATAATATTAAATTATCATGTTATCATATACTATTATAATAAAATATTATACCTATTTAGTGTATCCTCATTTTCCCTGCATCTTCATCTTAGCTTGCGACCCTCAATCTACATGACTAGGAAAATCTCGCATGCTTGCAAGCAAGTAAAATTTATATAATTAATTTTTTCATAAACATTAACGTTTTAAATAGAGATTCCCCTTTTATAGTTTTTTTAAAACCTTCAACAATAAAATCACTTGGGCTTTCTCATCCAATCGCGGAAAGTAAAAACTATAGCACAACTGACCACGTTCCAAAATCACGCTATATAAACAAGTAGATATTTTAACAAACACCACAAAAAAGAAAAGTCTAGGTACATGTCCATTTCTTTATCTAATTCTTATCGGAAGGAAGCCAAAGGAAAATATAATCTTATTAACTAAGAATAAAATATTATAATGCAAACATCATTTCAGACATATAAATATAATAAATAAAATAAAAGAATTATTTAATAATATTCACGTGTTCTACTATTAAAGATAATAAAAACATATAATATTAAATATACAATATTCATATATTAAATTACTATGTTATTATATACTTTTATAATAATATGTTACACCTATTTGGTGCATCTTCATTTGCCCCGCACCTTCATCTCACCTCATGAGCTTTAGTGTACATCATTGAGACGATCTTGTGATCTTGCTAGCAAGTAAAGTTTATATAGAATTAAATTAGAATACAATCAATAGATAATATCTTCTAGGATATTTATATAAATTCAATATATTAGAACAAATAATATATTGTCAATATTAATTGATAATTATTTTTTTCATAAACATTAACTTTTTAAATAAGATTCCCCTTTTATAGTTTTTGAAAAGCTTCCGCAATACAACCACTTGACCTTTCTCATCTATCGCGTAAAGTAAAAGCTATAGCACAACTGACCACGTTCGAAAACCGTGTTGTGTAGACAAGTGGATATTTTAGCGAACATGACACAAAAAAGAGTCTACGTACCTATCCATTTCTTTACCTAATTATTATCGAAAGGAAGCCAAAGAAAAATATAATCTTATTAACTAAAAATAAAATAATATAATGCAAACATTGTGGACATAAATATAATAAATAATATACAAAAATATTTAATAATATTCATGTGTTCTACTATTAAATATATAATAAAAACATATAATATTAAATTACTATGCTATTATATACCTTTATAGTAATATATTACACCTTTCATGTATCCTCATTCATCTCACCTCATGAGCTTTAGTCTACACTGCTAGGAAGATATTGTGATCTTGCCACCAAATAAAGCTTATACAGAATTAGATTAGAATTCATTCAATAAATAATATCTTTTATGATAATTATATAAATTCAATAAAGTAGAACAAATAATTTATTACTCAGTATTAATTAATAATTAATATTTTCAAAAAGGTTAAACTTTTAAATAAAGATTTCTCTTTTATAGTTTTTGAAAAACTTGTGTCATAGCTAGTCGACTCTCTTATCCAATAACAGAAAGTAAAAGGTGTGATAGACCGAACCACATTTGAAAGTCGCGTCAAAAAGACAAGTGGATATTCTAACAAAATCACACAAAATAAAAATGTACGTACCTAGCTATTTTTTAATTAATTTTTATTGTAAACCAAATATAATCAAAACATATAAAATCATCATTATTATATTAAACTAATTATAATATATCATTAGCCAAAAGGTTTGTCTACGGATTTGCTCATTGAGAGGCTAGTGGACCTTTAATGCTTGTTTTCTAATTTCAAAGCTCAGTGTGAAAGTCATCTTGGTGTGTTGGAGGGCAATATTACATAAACTAATGAGGATATTAGAAAACTCTAGCAAATTAGCCATAGTTCTGTAAAAAGTAGTGTGGATTCTCTCAAGGTGCTCTTTGAAAAAATTAGCTAGCTTTGAGAGGATCACATGTATTTTGCAGAGTTGTATGAGAAGGATCAGACTTCTAAAGAGGAAGCTAAAAGCCCATGCACAAGAACTAGGGTAGTCTCAAGAAGTCTTTTGAAGAAGAAAAACATGAATTGATGGATATGGTTAACTTGCACTACAATCATGAAATTGAGGTGGCCAATACTCTGAAAAATATGAAGTAATTCTCTTGTTTGTGGTCTATTTTTGTTCTTTTGCTTTGTTGCTATTTGTTGGTTGTTTTTTATTGTTGGTTGTTGCTAGTGCTTTAATTGTTATTTTCCTTTCTCAACAGCTTTTTGATGTAACTTGATGTAAAGGGTTTTAGGTCCCTTCAAAACCTTTTTTCCCATATAATCAAAAAAAATTATTAAATATATTATATAATATTAAACATAAGTTCAAAATATAAATTATAAATTATTAATAATATTATTCAATAATTGGGGCGAGGAGCCTAGCTCGATTGGCTAAAGCATCATGTTGTAGGAAAGAGGTTACGAGGTCTAGTCTCCCCCCAAACCCGTGGTATCAGAGGGCGTGTCGCGCCAGCGGCACTGGTCACGTGAAAAAATTTCCTGATCGATTTCTGCACTCATATATTATATATATATATTCAATAATTATTAAGCAATAGTTTAAATGTATTATATATTATCATATAATGATAATTATTATATAATATTGGGGTGTTGGACCTAGCTCGATTGGCTAAAGCATCATGTTGCAGGCAAGAGGTCATGAGGTTTAGTCTCCTCACTATCCCTGTGGCACTAGAGGGCGTGTCACGCCAGCGTCATTGGTCACGTGAAAAAAGTTTACGAGGTGCATTACAATTAATAGGGGGACAGATACCTGACCGAATCCTGCAATCTAAAAAAAATTATTATATAATATTATATATTAATCAAAATAATTATATAATATTAATCCATTATTATTAATAAATATAATATATCATTATATTAATATATTAATATTTTATTAGAATTATAATAATTATAAATATTGTATATAAAAGTCGAGAATTTACTTAAGAATATAGTCATGAAATTTATTTACTATAAAATAGTCACATGTGAAATTATATTTTCTCTTCTGCTACAAGTCTTTTCGAAATCGAAAAACATACTGCTAGTCATATTGTTGGAGAAAATTTCAAAAAAATTTAGACTATAAATATACCTACTATTTGGCGCAAAAATTATTTAACATATCTCAAGCGAGAACTGCATATCTACATAATCCTATTGCTACTAGTAGCCCTAAATTCTCTTTTGAAATAAGTTACAAGTTTCAAGATATATATATTTTTTTATAATTTTCCATTTTAAATAGGTTACAAAGGATCATCTGTTCCAAAAACATTTCAAAAGTAGTCTCCCATGGGAGCCTGCCTTATTCCTGTGAAATATTCTACTTGTAGCTAGATTAAAATCTTCTCATATTCCTGTAGCTGGATTTAGTTGTTGGGAAGAGGATTCCATTTAATTGCAATCCTAAATATTATTTCATGTATCTCCTAAAGTCCTTGGAAAGTGCTCCCCAACACTAGGATTAGAAAGAGATTAAATTCGAATGAAAGGAACATATAAACTGACATTTGTAATTAATTTTAAATGATAGGAACATGTGGGGATGCCCAAGAAGAGCTCCTACAAAATAGGAGCACATGGGGTGCCCACATGGAAGGTGGAACTCACCTTGAGTTAAGTTAACTATCTGGAGAAAGATAACACTTCATTAATGCATGTAAAGATCCTAGAAGTTAGGAATTGATGTTTACATGCATGGAGTTCAATTCAGTTCAGTATCAGTTAAGTTAAGATAAGTTTAGTTTAGTTTAGTTTAGTTCAGTTATGGTTTAGTTATCTTTAGTTGCGTGTAGTTAGTTTCAATTGAATGCTAGTTGACTTCAGTTGACTTGGAATGCATGACTAATAACTTGAGTTGCATGATAGATAACAGGTGATACTGTTAGTTAAGTGGGGATGATCAATCATGCATCCTATTTGCATGAATTGATGGAGAGTTTGTTTCAGTTAATAGAGATTGACTTGGACCCACCTTAGGCACCCAAGTTGGCATCTTGGAGTTAACACTTTTGCATGAAAAGATATTTTATAAGGCTGAGTTAAGTGGGCCCATTCTTGGGCACAAACTTTGAGGAGAAGCTTACAAGATATCTTTGTAATCAACGTTGAGTTATGACTTAGGTTTGGGATGCCCAAATTGATAAAGGACTTGGTTTGGCATTGTTTTTCATGGGAGAACTCTACTTGCAAAGAATAGGCGTAGGTTGTGTGAGATAAGCTTTGTGCTTTGTAATTGTAAACTATTTGGAGTTTATAAGGCTCGTTATTGTCTATAAATTGCAGCAAGTTGAAGAGAGTTTTATCAGAGTTTATTGCAGGTTATGAAGAAGAATTGTTGAAGGCAAAAGAAGCATCTCAAGCAAGGATTGATAAAGAATTATTGTAATCTTATTCTAAGGTTAAATAATACAAGCACTATTGATTTTGGTGGTGGAGTTTTTTTCTCGAAAGGGTTTCTCCACGATATATGTTGTGTCACTTCTATCTTCTGGTCTTATTCTTCTACAATCTTCTATTTACTTTCTACAAATGGTAAAATGAATCTAATCAGATAATCATCTACAAAGAATTTGTAACAAAGAACACTTAATTAGATCTACAATTTCATAGTTTTACAAAGTATTAAGCTACATAATTACCTCCATTTTCAACATTTGGTATTAGAGCTAACGGTTGGGGTAGAGTTTGGGATGCCTTTCTCTTAAAAGTTTGAAGGTTTTTTGGCTGTAGTGGGAGATTTTACTATTGTGTTATTGCTGATTTTAGAAAATAAGTTTGTTACAATGAGTTTTAATTCTTGTTTATATATTGAAAGATTCAATGGATCTAAGTATGAGATGTGGAAATTAAAAATGGAGAATCTCCTTGAAGAGAGAGATTTGTGGTTAGTTGTTGGTAATGAGACAAAGTCACCTACAATGATGCCAAATGAGGATTGGGCTAAGCTTGATAAGAAGGCAAGAGGGATCAAAAGATTATGTCATGTTGATACTACTCTCTTGAATGTTTAAGAAGAAACTATTGCATATAAGTTGTGGAAGAGAATAGGTGATATCTATCAAACCAAAAATCTTACTAATAAGTTGTATCTGAAAAGGTAGTTGTATTCTTTAAAGATGAAAGATGGTGATTCTATTGAAAATCATTTGAATGCTTTTAATTTGATTCTAAGTCAGTTAGCATCTCTAGATGTAAAGCTAGAAGATGAAGATAAATGCATTTTGTTACTTTGTTCTTTACCAGAATCTTGGGAAAATCTAATTGTTGTTATCAATGGTAGTGGTGCAGATCTGAAGATGGACAATATAATTCCTACTCTCCTGTCAGAGGAGATGAGGAGGAAGTCTAAAATGGAAATCCAAGATGCCTTGTTTGTAAAAGGTAGGCCTAAGAAAAAGGAACCTAAGGGAGACAAGGAAGGGAAGGGTAAGTCCAAAGGATAGAGTAAGGTAAAGTGTTGGAACTATGGGAAACCGAGACATGTGAAGAAGGATTGTAAGAACAAGAAAAATAGTTTTGATTCTTCTACAGAGGAATCCTCAGATGACGTTAATCATGCATTGATCATTTCATGTAAAAATGTTGGTGATGACTCTTTGCTTGATGTTAAAGAGTGATCTTAATGAAGAGGATGGTAGTCATGATGCCATGTGTAGCTCATACCATAGTTCAGTGGGAGTTGTTGGAAGTGACATGGATGCATCATTGGTAAGGTTATCTTCATGTGATTGGGGGTATGTTTTTTCTTGGTTTAGAGTGGTTGATATTATTTCATGGTTTACTCTTGATACACGTTTAGAGTTTGGCATGGTACTTGTTCTCTTAAGACTAGGATGTTTATGTATGTTACGATGCATGTGATCTCCATGGAGGACATGGTTAGATCATGTTGTTATGTTTATGTTCTTGATTCATGATTGGAGCTTTGACATTGATCTTGTGTAGTTCTCTTATGTATTGGATAAATTAATCATTTGCTTGATTACTTCATGATAGTGCTATGTTGCATTTGGAGTTTGGTATGGATTGGTTGGTTGCAGGTTCTCATGGATACTTGGAGAAATAGGTGAGGCTTGAGTTCTCTTATGGTAAGAGATATATGTTTGAATGGTTACTTGTAAGAAAATATTTTTCAACAGTAAAGACCGAGAAGCCTACACCTTGGTTAGACATGAGTTCAAAACACTCGGCGATTTCACATGCCTCCAAAGAGGTAGTTTGGTTACTAAGACTTGGGAAAGGTATTGGTTTTAATTGCAAGTAAGTTAAATTTGAATGTGATAGTCATAGTGCTATTTGTTTAGCCAAAAATTCTATTTATCATGCTCGTACTAAGCATGTTGATGTTCAGTATCACTCCATGCGAGAAATGGTTGAAAGTGGGAAGGTATTAATTGAGAAAGTTGACACTTTGATTAATGTTGCAGATTATCTTACGAAACCAGTTCCTACAGATAAGTTCTCTTGGTTTTGAGTATTAATCATTTGCTTGGAGCTTCATGATTATGCAGGTTGCATTTGAAGTTGGCATGGATTGATTAGTTGGTGCAGGAAGGCCATTGGTCTTGAGTCCTATACTTGATTTATAATAACGATTCCTTGTTTAGAATAATTGCAATGTATAATGTCAAGTGGGAGAATGTTGGGAATAGGATGCCATTTAATTGTAATCCTAAACATTATTTCATGTATCTCCTAAAGTCCTTGGAAAGTGTTCCCCAACACTAGGATTAGAAAGAGATTAAATTCAAATGAAATGAACATGTAAATTGAAATTTGTAATTAATTCTAAATGATAGGAATATGTGGGGACGCCCAAGAAGAGCTTCTACAAAATAAGAGCACATAGGGAGTCCACGTGGAAGGTGGAACTCACCTTGAGTTAAGTTAACTGTTTGGAGAAAAATAACACTTTAGTAATGCAAGTAAAGATCCTAGAAGTTAGGAATTGATGTTTACATGTATGGAGTTCAGTTTAGTTTAGTATTAGTTTAGTTCAGTTTAGTTTAGTTTAGTTCAGTTTAGTATCAGTTCAGTTCAGTCTAGTTTAGTTTAGTTTAGTTATGGTTTAGTTATTTTCAGTTGCATGTAGTTAGTTTTAGTTGAATGCTAGTTGACTTTAGTTGACTTGGAATGCATGGCTAATGACTTGAGTTGCATGACAAATAACAGGTGATACATTTATTTAAGTGGGGATGATCAATCATGCATCCTGTTTGCATGAATTGATGGAGAGATATGTTTCAGTTAAGAAAGATTGACATGGACCCACCTTGGGCGCCCAAGTTGGCATCTTGGAGTTAACACTTTTGCATGAGAAGATATTTTATAAAGATGAGTGAAGTGGGACCATTCTTGGGCGCCAACTTTGAGGAGAAGCTTACAAGATATCTTTGTAATCAACGTTAAGTTATGACTTCAGTTTGGGATGCCCAAATTGATGAAGGACTTGGTTTGACATTATTTTTCATGGGAGAACTCTACTTGCAAAGAATAGGCGTAGGTTTTGTGAGATAAGCTTTGTGCTTTGTAATTGTAAACTCTTTGGAGTTTACAAGGCTCATTATTGTCTATAAATTGCAACAAGTTGAAGAGATTTTTATCAGAGTTTATTGCAGGTTGTGAAGAAGAATTGTTGAAGGAAAAAGAAGCATCTTAAGCAAGGATTGATAAAGAATTATTGTAATCTTATTCTAAGGTTAAATAATACAAGCACTATTGATTCTGGTGGTGGAGTTTTTTCCCGAAAGGGTTTCTCCATGGTATATGCTATGTCACTTCTATCTTCTGGTCTTATTCTTCTACAATCTTCTATCTACTTTCTACAAATGGTAAAATGAATCTAAACAAATAATCATCTACAAAGAACACTTAATTAGATCTACAATATCATAGTGTTACAAAGTATTAATCTACATAATTACCTCCATTTTCAACATTAGTCTTATATTTTTTAGTCTTTTCTTTAGGTTTAGGAGGGTTGAAGTAGCAAACAATGTTTTTGTTTATTTCCTGTTAGGTTTTGTTTTTTTTACAAACAGAGTGAGAGGGTAATTGTACTTCCTTGTTTTTGTGAGTTGTTTGCTTCTATAAGAATGAATAGATGTTGGCTTCTCGTTTATGACTATGGTTTGAAAGTGGTAACTAGGAATTTGAGAGTATTGTTGTCTTATATAGCAAGAAGGACAAGCATTTAATCTATACACGCAGGTTTGGGCCATGTTCATATTCATGGTGAAATTGAATAGAGAGAATAACGCTCTTCTATGTGGTGTGATATGGCTAAAGGATTAGGAAGAACCAAGCCTACGTCATAATAGCTTGGATTGGGGAGGTCATGACGTGCCTCCCTTGACTCTACTTTCTTCAGATTTCTTTTGGATCTTATAGTGTGGACATTTTTAAAACACAAGATTACAAGGAATTTATATTTTTGGAAAACAACACAAAAGCAAAGTTCCTTAGCAAATTGTTTTACTCTCCACTAATCCTATTGAATTTATTTTAGGCTTTGTAAAATATGTTCCTATGTAATTGATGAGTCCACATTCTTTGTTTGAGTTCTCTATCTACCTTCGATTTAGGCCACTCGATGGAAGGGAACTAAAGCATGGTGCAAAAGCTTCAAGCGTTAGACGCTTTGATGAACAATGTCTTGGAATAAAGATGACTAAATGTGTTGATTGTCTTACTGACATGTTAGGATTTAACATTGAAATCAAACTATGAAACTGACATAGTGACGTTGTGGGGCATAAATTATGTAAATTATGTTCAACGAAAATCCTATTGCACTCATAGTCAAAGGTGGTTGTATTGCATTATGGAATGAAAAGACCATTGACATTGTATGGGCCATGCAACTTCTTGTGAATCCTAGCCACAAATAAGCAGTCTTGGTATGCCTTGAAAGGTGCTTCCCACCCTTCAACATGTTTGTCCAAAGTAAATGACAGTGCCAACAAGAAGGGTAGTTATGTGTATCTATTGCATGATCATATGATTGCAGCCTTTGATAGGACAAAGAATGTGTTTGCTTCTGTCATTGTAACAAAGCTACAACTAGACAACTTCTATTACCCTTCCTACACTCTTATTTTGGATAAAAAAAGGTAAAAAAGATTGTGCAAAAATCAAATGAGCTTTGACAATATCCAAAATATTGGACAAATCTCACTAATTATGACTTCAACTATATGTCAAATTTGTGTTGCAAGACCATATGGATGAAAGTCAACTCCTTGATGAAGAAATCTCTAGCCCTTCTTATCTCTCTCTTCATGTCATGCATAATAGAACATTTGCATTCTAAATGTTGTTATTTCTATAGTGTTCATCTTTTAGTAGTAAAAATTTGTCATGTCTCACTATACTTAAATGACAATATTTTGAAGATTTAATTGACTCTTTTATTAGTTCTTGTCATAGAACTATAGTGGAGGGGGAAATGCTTAACTAGTGATTAATTTTTTAATTTTTAATCAATCAAAAGCATTAAAATTTTGTTGAAAAAAATTGAGTTTAATTTTTGTAAAATTTTAATGATTAAACATACCATTTATTAAACAAATGTAAAAACAAATATTTTATCTTTATTTTCATTGGGCAAGATTCTCTATTCCGAGAATAGAGAAAGCACAAAAACTCATAGTAGGACTAAAATGAATGACACGTGGCCTCTTTGTTTGCCATTTTTAAGGCTTATTTTTTTCCACAAATTTTTTCCATAAATTGTCTTACCTCTTTATTTGCCATTTTTCAAGGCTTTTTTTTTTCCTTGCCATCCACAATGGACCACTTTTTCTAAGGTCCATAAAACTTAACGGTGAAGTGAGAATTTAATAACAAATTGGAAAAATCATTTTAAGAATTTTATTACTTACATCAATATTTATAATAATAATAATAATTAGAATGTATTTATAAAAAACTTTTAAAAAACTTATAATTATTTATATTTATATTATATTATTAAATATTTAGAATATAGTTATATATATATTTTAATGTATTTATGATATATTTTAATATATACTGTGACATTGGTACTATTTAAGTTTCACAATTTAATATATATTATTAATCATAATAATTTATGATTCAACTTCTACAATTTTATTATAAGAACATTCTATTGCAACATTATATACCTATATTATATTCTTATTAATAATTAATTTTTCTTAATAAAATAAATTTGGTGAAATGTTTCTATACATAAGTAATAATAGTAAAATAGAAGTTTAAATTCTAAAATTCTTAACATAAAATCTACTCTTAATTAAAAATGTATGGTTTATAACTCTTTGGTAAAATAAATCACCATTCACTTTGTCTACGAAAATGCCACGTTGGACTACAAGCATCCACTACCAACCTCAAATATAGGCATGAAAAAAAAAATACCAACAATACGAGTGTTGTCATATTGTTTTTCTTATATGCAAGAAAAAAGTTATGCATTTACAATTTTCCTTGAAAAGATTGTGTTTTATTACCTCTTATTTTAATATTTTGTTTTATTGTGTTTAAAAGGTGTGTAGTAGTTGCGAGACATATTTTGTAGCTATGAGACATATTTTAAACAAAGTAGAGAACCCAAAATTTTCTAAGGTCAGCTTTGTGTAGGTAGCCATCTTCCAAAATGTCTCTTCATATTGTTTTACTAATTGCTGAAGTTAAGTAGCTAATATGAAATTGTGGAAGTCACCCTTCAAACCATTTCTTTTATTAGTTTTCCTAATTTGAATTTTTTTACAATGACTTGTAAAATTGTCATGCACAAATGTACAACTCTTGAATATATTTTGGTGGTGCTTTGATAGATAAAGAAGCTTTGATAGAGAAAGAAATGAGTGTTATTATAGTTGAATTTTTGTTATAAGATTACCTTTGGGTTAGCAGGATTCTCAAAAACTCTATCCCTGTAATCAAGCAGCCTCGTTACAGGGCAAATATTCTCTCCCTATCCTTGCAAGTTCTTTCTTAAATGTATGTGCAATCAATATCTTACCATCATGTTTTAAACTTTTACGTAAATCACAAGTGATTATTTTCTCCATAAAAAAACTTGAATGATAGGCACTTTGCTTCTTATAACACTTTATTGCAAACTTTAACTAATGATTGATTTAGAATGATGTTAATTTCCATTAATTTTGGCCTTTACTGAGTATTTATAGTATTAGTAAGGTTATCATTTTTAAACTCATGGTGGGCAATTTGCTTTTTCATATTGATGACACAAAAACTGGTGGTTGTTTTTTTGATAAATAAGTTTGTTATATTATACTTCATAGCCTTAGAAACTGCTAGGATATGACTTAATCTTCTTATGAGGGTGCATGCTGCCACAAAAATATGCTATAAAATTGAGTTTGTGGCCACCCATATTGTACCAAAAGACCTAAAAAACTAGGTGTATCATAATTCATATGCAGATTAAATTGACATGGCTATGTACATAAAACATGAAAAAGACAATCTTCTAGCAAATAACAGAGCACATAACTATCCATAGGAATTGGAAATTAGTATTGTAGGCTCTGGCACCCTCTCCTCGTCAACCCTCCTTTGTTGTTATTGGAGTTGGGGAGAGCTGCCAAAATCTGGTTTGTGTCAAACTTGTAGACCTTTTCTTATGTAAGTTGCTTTACAAGCAAGTGATCAACTCCACTATTATGTTCTCTGTTTCAACTATCTTTGTTTGGGTGGTGGTTTTGGAAAATTATTTTCTTCCATGCTTCTCTCAAGGTTATCTTACAATATTATTTAATTGTTCCTATGGGTCCCTTTAGATGTGACTTGACCTAATAGGTACAAGCGAAAGCACCAAATTCATCATCTTTAACCTTTGTGTTTTGTATAAGAGCCTATTGTTGTTTTAAGGTATTGGTATTTCCTATCAAACTTGGTAGGTTTATTTCTGACAGGATGAGTGTTTCTCTAGAAATAAGAGCCCTTTCCATCGAGAACTTGGCTTAGCTAGAAAAGAACCTAAGAAAAAACTCACCCCTTCCCAAAAGATAAAGGAATGTTTGATCAATACAATGCCATAGTTATTGTTTAGAATAAACTCATTGATCAAACATGATAAGAATCTTTGTAAAAGCTCTTTGATTTACCCATTTATGGAAATTTGACTTATGAATAGCCAAACTATGGATGATTGCTGATTGGAAACTTTAAGATGGATTTGCTATCATAAACCTACCTAGAGAGCTTCAAGATTGATTACCCACCATAAATCTTCCAAGAGAGTATTTCACGACACTATTCACAAAATTCAAAGATAGGGAGCATACTTTTTCAAACTATGGGTATAGTAAGACTGCTCATTAAATATTGTGCATTAGGTTTCCATCCATTAGATGATTGTTATGATATTTTCTTAAAGAAAATTGGGAATTCAAGCGAGACAGTATGCGTTTTTGTCATGATCTCTTCTTCATTGTTCATTTGCAAAGTCTATATGGTTCCAAAAAGAAAGGACTAAACAATTCAACCAGAATAGTATGTCTTTACGTCATGATCTCTTCTACCTTGTTATGGTACAAAAAAGAATGTATAATGGACAGTCATTTGTTCAGGATATCAAATGAAGTTTTGTGTCTACTTCTTTAGCCATGAGAGTGAGTGGAAACAATGAACCACATGGTTCTAGCAGACAACATTGAATTAAGAGATCTATTATAAGCACCAAGTTTTGTGTAGGGGAATGGAAAATTTCTGGTTTCTCTTTTCTCCATCTTTGTTGTCTTTTTTGTGATCAAATGGTAGAATATATATTGGCGCTCTGAATAATTGGCCATGCTTGAACCTTATCCCAATAGAGAGCAACTTGAAGGAGAAAGTTTTGTCTCCTCAAATGACTGTTTTGCCTCCTATACACGGTCTTTTACAAGAATGGCATAATGAGCATGGCAAGTAGCCAATCACAGTAGTCCTAGAAGCAATAAGGAGCTTTGTGGAAATGGTCGACTAGACTGCATCTTGCCTTAATGAAACAGCCCTACTTTCTTTTCTTAAAGTGCCATACATGCTTTTCATGATTGTCACTATTATGATGCTTCAGTGGAAGAAATCCAAAACTGCCTCCTCCAAGAACTTGCATATTGCCATATAAAAAAAGATTGTTGGGCTTCTTCATAAACCTAACAAGATTCTAAAAAGCTTTTGACAGTCTTATATATGAATTTGCATGCCATTACTAAACACTTGAAGTGATTATCACCTCATTATTCAATTTGTCCATACTTCCTTGTAAATGTTATGTAAATGGGATGTTTCTCTCTTGATTTTATTAATGTCTGCTCCACATAAGGGGAAAATACTTCAAGTGCAAAAAGAAAATATCACCAATTAATGATGTTGGCATTCCAACATTTTTTCCCACAATACAATGAAGCAATATTCAAATAGATACACAGAAAAAAAAGTTGCAACAATTTTTTTTCTTTTTTATGCCTTTTTAATTATCTAAAACAGGGACATCCCCCTGGGCTTTTACAAACACCTATTCTTCTCATGCTACAAATCTTCCCAAACAATTCAATTCTTTTATGATTGATTGCTTAAACACAACTACTTAAATAAATATAGGTCAAAGAACAAATTGACCTGGCAACATTTGGCGGGAACTTTGTAGCATCACGATCTTGTTTCTAAAGAGTAGTGTTAGGCCATTTATATTCTCCTATCGTGTGTACATAAATTAAATAGCTTCTTTGTATTCATAATGCCATGCAGGTTTAAATTGCTCACTTTTCTTTAGAATGAGTCAACTTTTCATAAAAGATAGTAATTTTTTTTAATATTTCTTATGTATATTCTAGATGGAATTTTTGTTATATAAATTCATTTTCATATATATGAATTGAAAAGAACCAAAAAAATACTATAAAAACATTAAAATAAATTCTACTATTAACACTAATAATTATAATTTTAATGTAATGTAATATAAATATAAATATAAATTAATTAAAAATATTATATATATATATATTTTTGATGGGTGATCACTTTTGACTGGAGCTTTGAACCAGTGAGGCCACAATTTATGGGGGACCTCATCCCCATGTTTGTCTGGTATTGACACTAGTCCATCCCTTCCACCTCTTCCTGTCCTTCATCTATTTCCTTCGGCTCCTCTGTCTTCTCTCTTCTATCTCTCCTTTTCTCCTCTTCTCTCCACTTCTCTCCATCTCATTTCCTTCTCCCTTTCCTCCCTCCTAACTCACCTTATTCCTCCCTCCTCATTTTCTCCACACTTCCTCTCCTTCTCCACTCCTCTCCTTTGCCACCTCTCCTTTCTTCCCCCCCAAGCGCTATTCTTTTGCCTCCCAAGCTCCTTCCTCCGTTCCTCCACGACGAACTCCTTCCTCCATTATGAGCGTCATCTCCTTATCTTCGAGTGCCATCTCCTTAGTCTCTATCTGCACCACCTGCTTTCATGGCCCAATCATCTGCCATTGTTGACTTTTCCCTGCGTCTCCATCTGTTCTCCGACCACCGGTCTCACCACAGATGCTAGGCCTGCCTTACCTCCTCCCAGCCTTCCTTTGCCATCCATCGACCGCCTTACTCCATTGTCCCCAACTGTCGACGGGTGATCACGGTGAGACTCGATCGCAAGACCACCGTATCAACACGGT
>VDFB02042838.1:67970-83518 GCA_007258455.2 Sequoia sempervirens
AGTCTCAAGAAGTCTTTTGAAGAAGAAAAACATGAATTGATGGATATGGTTAACTTGCACTACAATCATGAAATTGAGGTGGCCAATACTCTGAAAAATATGAAGTAATTCTCTTGTTTGTGGTCTATTTTTGTTCTTTTGCTTTGTTGCTATTTGTTGGTTGTTTTTTATTGTTGGTTGTTGCTAGTGCTTTAATTGTTATTTTCCTTTCTCAACAGCTTTTTGATGTAACTTGATGTAAAGGGTTTTAGGTCCCTTCAAAACCTTTTTTCCCATATAATCAAAAAAAATTATTAAATATATTATATAATATTAAACATAAGTTCAAAATATAAATTATAAATTATTAATAATATTATTCAATAATTATTAAAGTAATAGTTTAAATATATTAAAAATATTATCATATAATGATAATTATTATATAATATTATGGCGGTGGGCCTAGCTTGATTGGCTAAATCATCTTGTTGCAGGCAAGAGGTCACGAGGTCTAGTCTCTCCACCGTCCTTGTGGTACCAGAGGGCGTGTCATGCCAACGTCATCGATCACGTGAAAAAAGTTTACTAGGTGAACTGCAGTTTATAGGGGGACGAATACCCAACCGAATCCTACAATCTAAAAAAAAAAATTATATATTAATCAAAATAATTATATAATATTAATCCATTATTATTAATAATAAATATAATATATCATTATATTAAATTTTTTTATTATAATTATAAGAATTATGAATATTGTATATAAAACTCAAGAATTTACTTAATAATACAATCGTGAAATTTATTTACTATAAAATAGTCACATGTGAAATTATATTTTCTCTTCTGCTACAGGTCTTTTTGAAATTGAAAAACATACTGCTAGTCATATTGTTTTTTATTATTTAAGCAGGGAAGGGCCCTAATCCCATGGTTACAACCAAAAGACAAAAAGGAACTGAAACAAGGTGGGAAACAACACTGCCATCATGAACAAAAAAAATAGCGACCAGAGTGGCACGCAAGCCATCATTCAACATAATAACCATAGTCCAGCCAATATTAATAAAAAATGAGAAGTTTTTGCTAGCAAACTTAAAACTATGTAAACCATTGATCAAATCAATAGTGTCCCAGGTAGTATTAAACATAACAAGGCTATTATAAAATAGCAGTCCGAGATTAGGAAACAAAAAGACAAAAAAAAGAAAGCAGACATTAAAGCATCAACAAGAAGCAATTACTTGGCTTTCTTCAGTAGGTCCCCATATTTTCCAATGAGGGAGATGTACTCCCTCTAGTCAGGTTCCTCAGACTCCTCTAGCATCTTTAGAACATCAGGCTTCCCCTATTTTTTCAAATTCCTAGAAATTTTGGTTTCTCTATAAACAACTCCCAACATCACCCTCCTCATCAGTCTATTAGTTATCTTCATTAGCATAACTAAGGCTTTCTCCATATCGTCCACTTGAACCTACAGAAAAGTTAGTCTACTCTTGATGAAATCAGTGCTTGAGTCCTCAATATTAGTCTCCATGCCCATATTCCCAACATCCTGCACATTCTCAATATCATTCTTTTGTTCCTCAACTTTCTCAATTTGTTCTTCCTCATCCTCTTCCTTTTCTTCACCCAATACTTCTTCTCCCATTTCATAAGCAGAGTCCTTGAAGTCCATATCCTTAGAATCTTCTTCCTCCTGGGCTTCAAACTCTTCGAATTCTAGGTCTTCCTCATCACACATAGTGATTTTTTATTTGCCTTTCTTGTCCTTAGAGGCAGCTTTAGCCAAGTGGGCAGAACTTCTACCACCACTTCCTCCACTCCCTTGCCCCTGCAAGATCTCCTTCAATTCCTCAATATACACACCTTCCTCAGATATATTAATGATATCACTAGGGTTAATATCTCTTTTGAATTTCTTCACCTTGGGAAATTCCAACAACAAAGTTGAGTGTTTTCTCTTCTCTGGCGTAGCCTTGATGAGATTAATGTCATAAACACCTTTTTACTCTCTTTTTTGCATCACAAGAGTAGAGGGGTTCAAGACATTGGCCACAGGGGATGAGCTATTTGTAGGAATTAACACTCTCCTGGTAACAACTAAGGGAGGATGGTTGGGATTAGGTGCCATAGCAAGAATATCATCAACATGAGGCTCCTCATTATCCCTGTCAAAGTGGTTAGGATTATCATTTCTAGCGGCCAAAGGGTTACCATGAGGGTTTTGAGCTAGAGCATACTTATACAAGGATAACATTAGACCTTAGTGCAGGGGAGGATTGACACCCTTCTCTATATTGAGTTACAAGGAAGACAATAAGTAAAAGGGTAAATTTATTTTCTCTCCATGCCTAATATTATTGAGTAGAGGAAAATGGTATGCATGTATTGACATATATCTACCTTCTAAAGTAAAATACCACATGAAAAATAGGCTAAACAAAGCATAGGGAGGTGGGAGTTCTAACCTAGCATACCCATTTTGGAATCGTTTTAGGTTCTCCCCTTCATGCAAGAATATATCCATGAACTTCTAATAATCAGCCTCACTCTTCTTTGCAACTTTAATCCCTTGGTTTTGCAGAACAATTGCTTTATGAACCTTGTTGTAACCTAAAACTTCACTGCTCCAATGGAGACACTTCCTTTTTCCTCTAGGAATTGGTGAACTTGGGCAGTTAAATTCTCATTATAACCCTTTAGAGATTCAAAAAATGAAACCATACCAATAGTTTCAATACTCGGCTTTGCTCTGCAAGCTTCCCGCTCTAGCTTTTTTTTGAATTTCTCGCCCCTGTTGTGATTTGACTATTTCATAGGACGATTGAGAGGGGGGCCCGAAAAGGCTCCCCATTCCAAGAATGTTGTCTTCTTATTTGGCGTTATGCCTGCGGTGGTAGCGACTAGTCTAGCTATTCCCCATATGACATCCCCTCCTCGTACTTTCATCCTTTCCCCTAGGGAAAAGACTAAGGGTATTTCTGAAAAGTCACCCGTATCTCCGTCTTTTGGGCTTGATTCTTTCTTCTCTATGGAAGAACCAGTTTCCTATGTGGAAAAACTAGTGGGTTCTGACTCGCCAGCCTCAGATAAAAGGTTATTGGAATCTGCTTCTTGCTCAATGACTAGTTGGGAAGTAGATGTACCAAAAGTTCTGATGTTGAAGGTGATGGACAATCTCAAACTGACGTTAGTTGGAAAGTTTTTGGCGTATAGGACAAACATTGAACTGGTTTGTCAATGGGCTGCTTCCACTTGGAATCTCAAAGGCAACATCACCATAAATGTTATTCCAAGAGGTATCTTCCTTTTCTCCTTCGTGGTTTATGAAGATATGTTGAAGGTTTTAACTGGTGGTCCTTAGGCGTTTGACTCGAGGTTTAAAAACTTTCTCTCCATCTGCAAATGGAAACTAGGCTTTGATCTGTCGGTTGACCTGGGCGCCTCGACTCCAACTTGGGTCTGCCTTCTAGGCCTTCCTCTAGAGTTTTGGGAGATGGGATTATTAAAAGGTATTTCCAACTCCTTTGGTAGTCTTCTGACTATTAATAAGGTTACTTAGGAGAGATCTAGACTGGTGTATGCCTGTATTTGTGTAAATATGGCTGTGAATACGGTCCTACCATCCTCAATCCTCCTTAAGTCAAAATTTGGTAACTAGACCCAACCCCTAGAATATGAAAATGATCGCCTCTTCTATTAGTTGTGCAAGAATTTTTGTCACCTCATTGACTCTTGTGGGAACAAACTTGTCAAGGGTGCTTGTGTTAAGGAGAAAAATCAAGTGGAGGAACACTCTGCTAATGAAATGGATTTTGTTGCTCAACCTTCTGCAACTCCTGTTCAGGCAATGTTTATTCCCCAACTGAAGAATAACTCTGTCCCAGGCGAGGAGGTTGTTCTTGAACCTCTCATTATAACTAATGACTCGGTTTGCCTGAACCTTGAAGTTTTTTCCCCTGTTTCCAGCTTTCCAACCCCAAGCTTTCCAAAAATGGCAAAGACAAATGGTGGGGATGAAGTTAATATAGAGGATGAACCTAAGGTGGGATCTCTTATGGAGGAAAAAGTGCAGACTCCCCAAGAGAAGGTTCAAATTTTAGGAGTGTAAATAAGAGCTTGAAGAAGGTGAGTATGTGCAACATGATACAAACTTGTCTTTGGAGGACATGCATTTCTTATCCCAAAAAGGGGCAAAAAACTTGAGTGACTCTATGGCTTTACTGGGCTTTCCTCCAGGGTCTAGTGATAAAGAGGATGAGGATGAGTGGTATCAAGCACCATCTAAATCCAAAAAAGAAAAAGAATTTGAATGTTGGGGGGGAAATAAGGTGGGCAGACCTTCCCAAAAGGATTCTAGAACTAAAGATACCATGAGGGATGTGGCTGTTGGAAAACAAAGATCCTTGGACTCGATCGTAGGGTCGAAGCCCAAGAAGAAGTAGCCTTGGATACTTCTCTAAGAAAAGGGTGGTGTTGTATATTTTTTTATCTATGAAGTATCTTTCCTGGAATATAAGGGGCCTTAATAGCCCATATAAACAGTTCTTGGTCAAAACTTGTATTCTTGACAATAAAGTGATGTTCTCCTCCTTCGAGAAATTAAGATGAAGAAATAGATTTTTGATAAGGCTATTTTGAGAATTTGGCCTGGTGTGAATTATTTTGTTAGTGAGGCCAAAGGAGCTTCAGGAGGTATAGCTACTTTTTGAAATCCTTCTAAACTAAAAGGAACTTTGTGTTCTACTAGTAGGAATTGTTTGATGATTACCCTTGAAGATTTGGATTCCCAGGAGAAATGGAACCTAATAAATATTTATGCCCCAAATTTGAGGAGGGACAAAGTGATTCTTTGGGAACAACTAAGTGATGCTATTTCTATTAGAAAAGATGGCCATTGGATGCTGGGAGGGGATTTCAATTCCCCTCTCCTTCCTTTAGAGAAATCGGGGGAGGTAGGACGACTACTCAAATAGTATGATGGAGCTAGAAGAGTTCTTAACCTCTGTTGGTCTTATATATATCCCTCTCCAAGGCACTAAGTACACTTGGTCCAATAGAAGGAATGGAAGCCATCTAATTCAAGTCAAATTAGATAAGTTTATGATCTCTGCCAATTGGAATATCTCCCAATTCCTATCTCTTTCAACTCTCCCTAGATCTGGCTCTAATCATAATGCCTTGGTGCTTAAAAGAAATGTGGATTACAATAGGGGACCTTTTCCTTTTAGATTTGAATTAATGTGGAGTCTCAACCTAGATTTTGCTGCTCTTGTTAAAAGATGGTGGGAGGAACCTATAACTGGCACTCCAATGTATTTCCTGGTGGAAAAGATGAGTAGAATAAAGCAAAGAGTGAAAGGGTGGAATAAGGTGACCTTTGGTAATATCTTTGAGTTAAAGAATACTATGGGAAACAACTTAAAAGAAGTCCAGGATATTATGGAGGTTGGTCAGGTGGATGAAGAGACATGTGCTAAGGAAAGAGACCTCAAATCTTAATGGTTTAAGATAATAAAAAAGGAGGATTTTTTTTGGAAACAAAAGTCATGTGTCTAATGGCTAACTGAAGGAGATAGGAACAATAAATTATTCCACCAATCCACTTTGAAATACAAAAGCAAAAACATGATCAAATCACTCGTGAAAGAGGATGGCTCCATGGTTACCACTGAAAAAGAAATTGCGTAGGAAGCTGTTAACTTCTTCTCCTCTCACCATATGGCACTTGGCAATGCTAATCAGGTACATGCTGACTTTCTTGAGGTGATCCCTAAAGTTATTTCTGATCTTGATTTAAAGATGATGACAAATGTTTTTTCTATAGAAGAAGTAAAAAATCATGTGTTCTCCTTCAGAGCTTTTAAAGCTCCTGGCCCGAATGGGTTTCCTCCTACCTTTTTCTAGACCTACTGGGATATTGTTAAAAATGACCTTTTCAATGCTACTAAAGATTTCTTCAGGTCGGGTAGGTTGTTTAATCAACTAAATTCCACTTTTTTAGCCCTTATTCCCAAAAATGTTGAAGCCTTTGCTATGAAGGATTATAGACCTATAAGCCCTTGCAATACGATCAATAAAATCTTCTCTAAAATCTTGGTGTTAAGGCTCAAACTAGTGCTTGAAAAAATGATTTCCCCAAACTAGAAAGGTTTTGTCGAGGGAAGAAACATCCTTGATGTTGTCATCTCCATCCATGAAATTATCCACTCAATGGACCATTCTAAGAACCTGGGATGGCCTTCAAAATTGATATTTTTAAGGCCTATGATAGAGTGTCCTGGTCATTTCTTTTTGTTGTTCTTAGGAAGTTTGGGATAGAAGGAAGATTCCTTAAGATGTTATATGCTTGTGTTACCTCACCCATGTGCTATGTTATGGTTAATGGTGTCCCCCAAGGTTTTTTCTCTTGTGGTTGTGGTCTTAAGCAAGGTGATCCCCTCTCTCCCTACCTTTTTATAATTGTTGTTGAAGTCCTTGGGAGGAACATCCAAAAATTGGTGGACTCTAAATCTCTAAAAGGTGTTAAAGTTGCCTTGTCTCTTATGCCTGACTCCTATCAATAATTTTTTGATGATACTCTCATGTTTGGGGAAGCCTTGGTGGGGGAAGTTGGACTTTGGAAATAGGTTCTTAATGACTATGCTGTTGTTTTTGGCCAGTGTATAAACTATGAAAAAGAAAGATATACTTCTTCAATATCGGCCAACAAATTAAGGATAAAGTGGTGCAAATTTTGGGATGTCAGGAAGCTGCCTTACCTGATGCCTATCTTGGCCTACCTTTGATCTCTAAGAAGTTGGAAAATAACTACTAGAATTAGTTGATTGAGAGAGTTTAAAACAAGCTAGCTGGATGGAAGGGGAAGTTGCTTAGCTTGGTTGGCAAGGTCCAACTACTGAAATCCTCCCTTCAAAATATTTTGATATACTACCTATCTCTCTTCAAAATTCTAGCCTTTGTAGGGGAAAAGATTGAACAAATTTAGAGAGGATTTTTGTGGTAAAAAATAGAAGAAAAAAATAGACTGTCCCTGGTCAATTGGGAAAAAGTGTGCACTCCCAAAAGGAGAGGGAGTTTGGGAATAAGAAGAATATCCTTGCTAAACAAATCACTCACTGCAAAAATTGGTTGGAATCTTCTTGAAGGCTCTAAAGACTGGGTAAAATTTTTCCAAGTCAAGTACTTGAGGAACAAGAATCCTGGTTGTTTTCTCTCTATGTCTGACTTGCACAGTGGTTCTGATTTATGGAATCATCTTGTTAAATTAAAAAATGTGTTGAAAATGGGGGTAAGAAAGAGAATTGGGAATGGTAATAATACTGATTTTTGGAAGGACCCATGGATTGAGACTTCTACTTTTTCTTCAATTGATGAATTGAATCCTCTCAAACAAAGCCTAACCATGATTTGTGGCAAAAAGGTTTTTGACTATATTAACTGGGAGATTGAGGAACCTAATTGGAAGGAGTTCAAAATTCTATTAAGGAGGGATAATCTAAGAGGCCAGAGACAGGTCAACTAGGACCTGACTCTTCTAAGGTTGCACAATTTGATTGGGGAGGCTAAGTGGTTTGATAGAGAAAGGGAAGATGAATGGCTTTGGAAAGGTAGCTCTTTAGGCTATTTCTTGGTTAAAAAGGCTTATGAGGAATTGGTGAAGCCTTTGGATGTCATTACAAACCACTTTTGGGATAAGGTGTGGTTAAAGAACTTGGTTCCCAAAATTAACTGTTTCTAGTGGTGATGGAACCCTCAAAAGATTTTTTCCTTGTTCAATGTTAAAACCCTTATTGCATTTGGATATAGGGTTGCTATCTGCAAAAGCTTATAATGTTCTATTGGGCCATTGAATCCTTATTACCCATTTCCAATTATTTTAATGTATCTTTATTCATTCATTGTCACCTAGTAACCAACCCTTTCTAGCCCAGGTTCAAACCTTTCTATTTTATAAAATTGGGAAAGGATTTTTGAGCCCTTACGCTCTTTGTATTTTATAACTTAGAGGTTTTCAAGTTAATTATTGTCCTAGGGAGTCCCCATCATAAGAACAAACTAATGAGCACATGCTTAAAAGATTCCCACTTATGACCCAATTTTGATGTTGTAATGACTTGGAGGAACTAGACATCCATGTTGAGAAAACTAAGGCTCTTATGTCAGGAATAAGTGTAATGGAAAATCCATTGTATGATGAGCCTCCATCTTCACCAGAGATAAGAAATGATGATCCTTATTGGTGCAAATATAATGCACTCTTTTTTGAGGATTTTGATGATACATCTCATACAGGGTCAAAATGTGGTCTTGAGCATACAAAGTAACACATTGATGTGCTCCATGAGGGCATCATTTATGAGCGTACTACCTTTGATGTAGGTGTTGAAGATAAAGTCGAGTATCAATGTGTCAATTACTTGGAGGACTATGAATGTTTTCATTTTCCAATTTAGTGGCAAGGAATTTTGATGAAGCATGACAATGGGATGAATAATGAGGAATGTTATTTTCAATATGAACACAACATATATGTGTCATGTGATGATGAAAATTTTCATTTTATGCCTAAATCTACACTACAGGATGATGAAAGTTACAATGGTAGTTTTATACTTAGAAAGGTTGTGAGAAACGGTGATAATAAAGATTATAATCAAATAGACTCTCACTTGTTAAAAAGAGGCCTAACATTTTTTCTGGTAGGATTGAAATTACTCTTAGTTCAGTGGTACAATAAGGACAAATGTGAAAGGAAAAACATCAATTCCTTTAGAAGGCTGGTTTTTGATAGAGGCAAGAGCTCATTCAATGTTTTTGTGGCTTAGTGCCACCAATTAGGAGAGTAAAACCTGGTTGAATTGATGGATGCATAACATAGTTTGCATCTTTGAAATTTTCGTGTTGGTTGGGTGGAGATTGGATCTCCCTTTTCAAGTCTTCTTTGCTTGTGTAAATTTTATACATATGTTGTTTCTTTTGTTTTATTTTTGTGCCTGGTCTGCTTCACCTGAAATTTTGAGATCTCACCATGCCTACAAGAGGCATGTATCCCTAGTCAGAGCCATTGATGGAACCCTCAAAAGGATTTTTCCTTGTTCCATGTTAAAACCCTTATTACATTTGGATATAGGGTTTCTATCTGCACAAGCTTATAATGTTCTATTGGGTCATTGACTCCCTATTACCCATTTCCAGTTATTTTAATGTATCTTTAGTCATTCATTGTCACTTGGTAGCTGGCCCTTTCTAGCCTAGGTTCAGACCTTTCTATTTTATAAAATTGGGAAAGGATTTTTGAGCCCTTACGCTCTTTGTATTTTATAACTTAGAGGTTTTTGAGTTAATTCTTGTCCTAGGGAGTCTCCTTCATAAGAACAAACTAATGAGCATGTGCTTAAAAGATTCCCACTTATGACCTGATGACCTTCAATGCTATATCGCTCATCGCTGATTTTTCATTGATTCACAAATTGTAATAGCGATAAGCGATGGATTGATGTTTCCCTTTTAATATCGCTCATCGCTAATGGCTTTTAAGTTTTCAAAATTGTAATAGCGATGAGCAATACTTCTATCTTTATGTTCTTATCGCTCATCGCTAATGGTCATAAAAAATATAAACTTCGAATGGTGATGAGCGATGTGATCGCTTGATCGTGGATACGTTTTGAATGTAAAATATCACATTAGTGATACATGATGGACATCAAAAGTTGTAAATCTTCTCATTGCTAATTGCTTGCAAAATATATGAGGATAATTAGCGATGACCAAGGACCTTATGTTATAACTTCATCGCTCATTGTTGATTTGTTTTAGAAATTGAGTTCGAAATTGGCGATAAGCGATGGATGTTTTCTAAAGGATTTTTCTCGCTAAAATGATATGATCCTATGATCAATGTCTTTTGTGATGTTTAGTTTATGCAGGTTGTACGTGTCCAAAGTTGGTGCCATCACAACATTTCTTGTTGCAAATAGAAGCATCAATACAAGGTTTGAATTAGCGATACGCAACAGGAGGATAAGTGTGACAAATGGTCAGGCTATGGAACCAGGGGCTAAAGATCATTGCCAGAATGTCTGCATCACTGATAAGAGTGGGTTAAAGACAAAATAGATCAGCGACAAGAGATGGTCACTGCATGGAACGGGCTATGTGGCAAAATCCTGAAGGTTTAACATAAAGCAAAAAGGAAAGCAGTGAGAAGGCCGAGGAACTGTTGGTAAATTTTTTTAAAGCAAGATAACCCAATGAAATGAGAATCACCACAAATGCTTTCATCAAAATTTAGGATTAGCGATGAAGCGATGAAGTGTATAAAGAAAGTTTCCCTCTAAGAAAAACTGGTCTATTGTACTTCACCGATATTAATGAGAAGCACATATTAGGTTGGTGATACATGATGATTGAAAGATTGCAACACTTGAGTTGGCATTGTTGTTTTCCATGGATGAAGTTTTAAGTGCTTTAAAAGCAACGACTTAGATTCAATCTTGAGTTGTAAGCTATCAACTTGCTCGCATAAGGAGATTTCGAGTCATTAATCTTCCATGCTTCAAATTGCCTATTTAATGTAGATTACTTGAGTGATTTCCCATGTCATAATTCATTTTGCAATGAATGAGGGTCGAAGGTTGATAAAGAAGTGTGTGGGAATTGAATTCTCCTAAGAAGTGTGTAGATATTCTAGGCAAGTAGGTCTGTCATGATGATTCGAGAGTCTGAGGGGCTGAATTTTTTTGAGCCTAAGGGAGGTCTTGAGAATAAAAGTGGAATACATGGAGCTCTTGATACGCCAAAAAGAAGAGTAGGATTAGGGAAATTCAAGGAGTATAGTACCAAGGAAAATTACCATCCAAGAGAGCAGATAGTTTTAGAAGAATTAGTCAAACATAGAGAGAAGAGGATGGTGAAATATGAAAAGAGGGCATCGATGGAGAGTGAGCATTATAAGGCCTATCCAAAGGAATGCAATTCTCCATGTGAGGTTCTTAATAACCCTTCAGATAATGAGGGTGACACTGAATCAGAGGGTGATTATTATCCCCTCTCCTTGGTACTATCGAGGAATCCTGATAAAGAGGTGGTGACAGTTTCTCTAGTCCCACCACGAGTAAAATGTGGGTGAATATCCTCTGAGGTTGATCAATTAGAGTGATGATTGTGCCCTATTTTTGTTTTTGATAATACCATGCCCTTTCTATTAGGATTGTCCTATTCAACACTCATGTGATTTCTTGTTTCATGTGTTGAGGTGGAATTTTTTTGGGCATGTATGTAGGAGAAGTGTCAGACTAGTTATCCTTGGTGGTGCGTATGTCTTTTACGGGCGATATACAAGTTTGTGCTAGAGTTTCTATTGGAGAATATTCTTTGGTCAACAAGGATGGGGATTCAACATGGTTACAACAAACTCTGCTTTTCAAGGAGTTGGCGTGTCCTCATTCAAGGAATGTGGAATGCGGTCTTTTACTCTTCCATTTTCCTCAAATCATTGCATGTAACAAACTAAGAATATCTCAAATTCTGGTGCAAATGAAATGAAATGTAAATGTAATTAAGCTTGATGCTTGTTGCTCCCTTATCCTATAAAGGGGATTTCAGGGCTTATTACGGAGGTCGGATTTAGAAGTCTTAATAGAGTTCTAGGTAAAAGCTAAGTTCAAAAAGGGCACTTAGAATAGAATTCTGAAGTAGGCCAGTAGTTTGTCTTGGAGAAAAAGTCATGTATGTAACAATCTTAAATGAGTTTAATAGAAATTACTGATATCGAAACAAATATAAGTCAAGAAATTTATACTCTCCTATGTATGTTCATTATGGAGTTATGAATGAGAAATACGAATGGTGTTATCATTTGTCTTCAAATATTTCATTTGAATGTATTACTCTGTTTTTAGCTTAAATTCAAGCAATTAATTAAAATGCTTGAATAGGGTTATAAACTTTATAAGGAATGGCTTAGGATTACTAAGAAGTGAATGTTTCTTGCACAATAAGTTTTCATAATGCAAAGCAATATGAAAATAGTTCATTTCTCCCTTAAAAGAGTAATTTGTAAATTACTGATCCTCTTGTGTGCTTGACTTCGTTGCTCCAATTGATTATACACTGGTCATTCTATAAGAGAATCTTGCATAAGATGAACAAATAGTGTTCCTGGCTCTAGAGTTATGAGAAGAACAATACTCAAAATAGAAAATCTCTCCAAGCGTAGTAGAAGTG
Source organism: Sequoia sempervirens (assembly GCA_007258455.2). Taxonomy (NCBI): domain Eukaryota; kingdom Viridiplantae; phylum Streptophyta; class Pinopsida; order Cupressales; family Cupressaceae; genus Sequoia; species Sequoia sempervirens. Next base: position 80,190 of record VDFB02042838.1, read on the forward strand.
TAATTAATCTTAATTCCTACCAGATAGCTAGTCCTTCATTTGAAAATTTGCCAAATTTTCAATAAAAGTGATTTCATCTACTATAGAAAGGAATTAATCTATGTATAAATGTGTTACTAATTGATTATATGAAAATGCAATTAGGATTACCCTCCTAGGTTTCACAAATCTTGAAGTGAAGGGGTACAAACTTTAAAATCCTATGCTCATTGTGTTGGCCACAAACCTAACAGTTCTTCATCATGGGAGTTGGCTACTTCTTAGAGGATTGTTCGATTTTGCTAGAAAAACTACCAACAGGTGGACTGTAGCTTATGGAAAAATTCTTACAATTGACAACCTAGTTAGCAAGGGATTCCAACTGGTTAACAAATGCTCCCTTTGTAAGTAGGAAGAGGAGTCACTTATGTACATCTTGTTTCATTGCCAATTCATGAGGGATGTGTGGTCCTTGTTCTTGTCGTTGCTATCTTCAGATTGGGTGTTTCCTCAATCAATGAAGTTTATAGAAAGTTGGTCGAGTTGTCCTTTTTTCCACAATTTTATTGTTGACCTCTGGAACCAAGTTCCACCCTTTGTTACCTAGGGAATATGGAAGGAAAGGAATACCAAGATATTTAGGGAAGTGGAGAGAAGCAACTGGGAGGTAAGCTTGATTATAAAAACATAGATTAAGGAAAATATTGAGGCTGGAAGATGTAGTTTTTCCAAAACATGACCTAACTACAAAGAGATGAGGATTAAGCAGAAATGGGGTGTAAGGAAGGACCTTACTAAACTCAATTGGTTGATGATGTTAACCAGAATGGCTACTGTGTGGAATCCTCTGCAAATGGATTGGATAAAGTGTAACTTTGATGGGTGCTCAAAAGGAAACCCATGATTAGCAAGGGCAGGGGTTCTACTAAGAAACCACAAAGGGGAATGCATAGTGAGCTTTGGTGTGAATATGGGTGTCTGTTATAATAATAAAGTTGAAGCTATGGCTGCATTAGGGGGCTTCAAGGCTTTAAAAATGTTATAATAGAAGGGGATTCCAAGCTCATTGTGGATATTTTGAATGGTGTGGTTGTGCCACCATGGGAGCTAAAAAAATATAATTGATAAGTGCCTAGCCCATACTTCTCCAACTGTAGGGTGTTACACCTCTACAGAGAGGGCAACAAAGCTGTTGATTGTGCTACCAATGTGGCTCTGAGTTGTACAGGGTGGACCCACTGGACAAATAATAATATGTCAAAGTCTTTAAGAGACTTTATATTAAATGAGAAATTTGAAAATGATTACAATTTACAAAGATGATATGCTGAAGTTATGTGGGAAGCATGGGAGTCCTGTGGTGTTTAAAGGCTTATAGAGTTATGATGATATTGGGGGTACGAGGTTGTATTTGATGATCTCATTAGGAAGTAAAATAAATCATTCTTCCCTTCTCGAGGTGACCGATGATCACATGGAGATTTTTAATTTGATAAGGGTTATCAATTCGAATCGTGCCGATTTGCCTATTGTTAGCCCTTCCTAAAATTGTAAAGTTTTGCAAGGTATGATTTTAAATGAGGATTGTAAAACTTGTAAGAAAAATGATGAGTTAATGGTACCAGGAATTGTGTCACTAGCCTTCACTAAAAGAAACTTCTCGATCCCGCATTTTTTATGTATTATTTTTGTTATTGGGAGAAATAGTGTTCTTTGCAACAAGGAAAGCAAGCCGAAGAAGTGGGTGATTATGAAGAAAAGCTTGCAACAGCCAAAGAATTTGTAGAGTGTTAAAATGGGAGGCCCAAGGAAGTGCACTGAGCCTCCTAATTGTCAGGCCCTCAACCAGAATGTGGATTTATGGAGGCTTTTTGAAAATGTTGGTATGGTTCTATTTTTTGAATCTTTGAAGGGATAATGATAATTTAATTGCCAAGTTCACCAATTCCTGGAGGAAAGGAAGTGCCACCATTGGAGTGGTGAAGTTTGAGGTTACGACGAGGTTCATAGCTAAAGCAACTAGTTTGCAAAACCAAGGGATTAAAGTTGCAAAGAAGAGAGGGGTTGATTATCAAAAGTTCATGGATAAATTCCTACATGAAGGGGAGAACCTAGAATAATTCCAAAATAGGTATGCTAGGTTAGAACTCCTACCTCCCTAGGCTTTGGTTAGCCTATTTGTCATGCTGTATTTTACCTTAGAAGGCATATATATGTCAGTACATGCATACCATTTTCCTCTGCTCAATCATATTAGGCATGGAGAGAAAATCAATTTACCCTTTTACTTATTGTTTTCCCTACAACTCAATATAGAGAAGGGTATCAGTCCTCCCCTACACCAAGGTCCGATGTTATCCCTGTATAAGTATGCTCTAGCTCAAAACCCTCACGGTAACCCTTTGGCCACTAGAAATGATAATCCTAACCGCATTGATGGGGATAACGAGGAGCCTCCTGTTGATGATATTCTTGCTATGGCACCTAATCCTAGCTAACCCCCCTTAGTTGCTGCCAGGAGAGTGCTAATTCCTTTAAAGAGCCTGCCCCCTATGGCCAATGTATCGAACCCCTCTACTCTTGTGATGCATAAAAGAGAGCAAAAAGGTGTTTATGAGATTGAACTCATCAAGGCTATGCCAAAGAAGAGAAAACACTTGCTTTTGCTTCTGGACCTTCCCAAGGAAAAGAAATTCAAAAGAGATATTAACCCTAGTGATATCATTAATATATATGAGGAAGGTGTGCATAATGAGGAGTTGAAGGAGATCTTGCAGGGGCAAGGGAGTGGAGGAAGTGGTGGTAGAAGGTTTGCCCTCCTAGCTAAAGCTGCCTCTAAGGACAAGAAAGAAAAATAGAAAATCACTGTGTGTGATGAGGAAGACCTAGAATTCAAAGAGTTTGAAGCCCAGGAGGAAGAAGATTTTGAGGATATGGACTTCAAGGACTCTATTTATGAAATGGGGGAAGAAGGTTCGGGTGAAGAAAAGAAATAGGATGAGGAGGAAGAAATTGAGAAAGTTGAGGAACAAAAGAATGATATTGAGAATGTGCAGGATGCCAAGAATATGGGCATGGAGACTAATACTGAGGACTCAAGCACTGATTTCATCAAGAGTAGACTAACTTTTCTACAAGTTCAAGTGGATGATATGGAGAAAGCCTTAGTTACACTAATGAAGGTAACTAATAGACTGATGAGGAGGGTGATGTTGGTAGTTGTTTATGGAGAAACCAAAATTTCCAGGAAGTTGAAAAAATAGGGGAAGCCTGATGTTCTAAAGATGCTGGACGATTCTGAGGTACCTGATTGGAGGGAGTACATCTCCCTCATTGGCGAATATGGGGAC
>VDFB02042839.1:0-22356 GCA_007258455.2 Sequoia sempervirens
TCTAAATGGAGTAGACTTGTAATTGAATCTAGATCCTCCTTTTGTCAAAAAAATTAATGCCTAGTTTTGAAGTTCTAGTTCTCATGGTTGTAAAATAATTTCATCACAAACATATATGCCATAATCAAAGAGTCTTTGTGTGGTTTATTTTTATGTTTCCATAATTCTGTATCAAATAATTCATTTTAAAACATTGTCAAAAATACATTTAATATAATTAAATGAGCTAAAATGAGGAAGATTATAACTTGGATCATTAGCCCAAGGAAATATTTTCACAATTAAAGGTACCTACATTGTTCCTCACAAATTAACTAGTTTTGTCTTGCCCAAGATTGCTAAATATTGAATATGTCAGCAACTTGCTTACTTAGTGGTTATGATGGTAATCATGAAAAGTATTGGGAAAAGGATAAGGAGTATAACTATATCTTTGTTTTACCTTATGAGAGTGGAATATATTTATATAACAACTCAAATATTGGTAAATTGAGAAAATTTTAGATTGTAAAGATGAGTAGGGAAACTATATAATATAAAGTTAATGAATTGACCAATAATGATAATAACAAGTTATGAAAATTGACAAAAGTAAAGATTGAAGGGAGGTAACACCTTGGAATTTGATGTTTAATAGAGAGGGAGGGAAACTAGGCTAAGTAAAAATTAAAATAGAGATTTATGGTCCAATTTGGATGTGTGCAAGTGATGCAAGAGAAAAGGGACATTTTCTTATATATAAAAAATGAGAAATGGAAATGTTAAGAGTATTTATATGCATCCAGTGTAATTTTTTCAAAGATTGGAGGTGGCTTCCAAGTTGTGATATAGATTTTTTTCTCTCAAGTTAATCTACCTTTAACTTCTTCCTCCAACCTATATAGAATAAAGGTTAAATTTGAAATGGAGAGTGAATTGGTTTAAGTTCATGTGGTTCATCTTAAGCCTTACTTTTTGGAAATCTAAAGTTGAAGCTAAAGTGCAATTTCTTGGATGGAATATTATTCGCTATAAAATTGTGGTAGGAGAATGCTTCACCTTTCTCCCTTCTCACTCCACCAAATGTCCTTTTCGTCACAAGTTAGAAACCATTTAACATGATTTCTAGATATGTAAGCATGCTTAGAGAATTTGACAAAGAATTTTGGCTTTTATTCTTTCTATACTTAATAGAAAATGAAGATGGAAATCAACATTGTTAGGTCTACATTGTTCTCAAAATGTGTCTTTTACAGTCTTTTAGTCAATGTATCTTATTAAATATTTGGATGCTTCTGTGTAAAACATGTTTCTCTAGTGCCTTCCTGCATACATAAGTAATTATGGATGGTTCATTCTCTATTATTATTTTGTAGCAGTCCACTCTTGTTAAAGCCTTAAAAGAAAAACTCAACTATGATTCAAGAACGCCATGGTCTCTACTCACAACTACAAAAATCATTGTGGAGGAGCATATTCTTTATTCTCTTGGAGAAAAGTGATATCTTATTGTAATTTCCAATCTCCAATTATATAGTTTCAAATAGTTGTTTTATGCTGATTTGTTCCTCTTTGTATTGCTTTATTGCAGTTGAATCCTTTCATATAAGGCTTCTTTCAACATTCTTGTCTTGAAAGTGCCTCCTTCAGTGTTTGTGCATTCCTTTTATTAATTTTATATGCACTTTTTCAATTAAAAACAATGATATATATTAAATTTGATGATAAAAATAATAGACAATTATCTATTAACTATCATAATAAATTACTTTTTATTTTTTTAAATTATTTTTATTTTATATTATATGATATATCAAAAAATTAAAATAGAATAATTAAATTGTATTGATTGTAACATTATTAAAACCTAATTTAATGTAAAGATGTCTATTTTATTTCTAGAGTATAAATGAAGGAAACGACCTTACCATAACTTTGAATTACTATAAGAACCCAGAGAATAAAATAAAACAGAAAGCGTTTAACGTCTATTGAACAAAAGACAACACAAGGGACACAAAATCCATGATAATAACTTTGGATAAGTGAAAACAAATTATGAAGACACGTGTCTCATATTTATTTACACAAACGCAAGGGATTAATGCAAAATATCTCTAAATTATAACAGCCATTTTATAAACGTGTAAAAATATAAATTTACCTGAGTCGAAAAGGCAAAATAAAACGTAAATGACAGGCAATATAAATCTACAACAGTGAAGTTAGTACGTTATTTAAATCGATTTGACAGGCGTGGCTTTTTTGAAATTTCAGGCCTCCCCAGATGCAACGATTTCAAGACTAAATTACCTATTACGTTATTTTAAATCGACTTTCTCCGTTCCCGTAATTGAGAGTCACGTTAAATGTAACATTTAATCCTTATAAAAATACAAATATTAAGAACAAATATAAAATTGAACAGACATTTAATAATTTGTTAATAATATGAGAAGTAATCATCAGCCTCGGCAGACGCGGTATTCATATAAAACGATTCATTATTGTAATATAAAACTATTTATAACAAGACAATACGATAACACATAAAGAAGCCGCGGCTTCTGCAATTCACCGATAACAACATTTCTGTGTAAAGAATTCATGTCTCCCATCATTGGCGAAACCAACACGCAGTAATACAACTATGGATGAGTAGAATCTAAAACACCTCTGCATTACTTATACTCTATATATTTTCCACGGACTTGCTATCTGCAACAACAACAAAAATAAAACTTAATTAATCACGCAGCCTAGCTAAAGCCTGTACGATTAAGATGGAAATGTAAAGTGATTATAAACAGAATTGTGAACTTACAAAATCTAACGAGTAGGATGAGGTGGAGGAGCCTTGTACTGTCCATGCTTTGGTGGGGGCTTTGTTACTGGCTTGGGAGGAGATTTCTTCAGGGGAGGATGCTGTTGACCATGGCCATTGAAGATGGGGGAGCCTGGCTTGTGAAATGGAGGAGTAACAGGAGGATGGGGCTTTTCTAGGGAGGAAGAGGTGGGGTGGTCATTGATGGTATGAGGAGGCACCTTGCCATGCACTGGTGGAGGCTTGGGAATGACGGGTGGTTGGACTTTGGGAAGGGGAGGAGATTTATGAACATCAGCAGGAGAAGAGTAGTGACCATATTTCATGGGAGGCTTCTTTTCAAATGGAGGCTTGTGAAAGGGAGGTGGCTTTTTAACAAAGGGAGAAGGGGGGTGTGGTTGTGGCTTTGGAAGTGGAGGCGGTCGAGCACCTTTCATGGGAGGTTTGTTCTCAAATGGAGGCTTGTGAAGGGGTGGAGGCTTCGGAATGAAGGGAGAGGGGTGGTGTGGTTGTGGTTTGTGAAGTGGCGGGGGAAGCGTAGGAGGGTGAACTTCTGGTGGAGGCTTTTCATTGTGGTGGGAAGGAGGCAATGGACCCTTCGATGAACACACTGAGACAAATGCCAACAGGACGATGAGTAAAAGGGAATGATGAAGAGCCATCGCCATTGTTGCTGATGAGATGAAATGGTGCAACGGTTGAAGAGTATTTATACACAACCAGCTCAAGGCGAGCGCTTTAGGAAGTTCCAGTTCACACGGGCTACAGGTTGCATTTTACACCTTTCGGTCGCAACGAACATATAATTAAGAAGACATGGTTATACGTGTCGTGAATGACAGGAAAGTCAAGAATTGCGAGTTGAAGATTTTCCACAAACTTGACTTGTTTTCACATACGCGTGTACGACGAATTTTTTGTCCCAATCAGACATCAGTGAAGGAGCCGAAATAATATTTCGACGGTTCCCACAGTCAAAATATTGGACACTTTCAATAGTTCAACTGCCGCATTAGTCTCCTTTTCAGAAAGGGGAGGACGTCTCACATGTGGAGGCAAACCACGGAAATCGAGGGAAAGGGATTGTGAAGGTGTTAGCAATGTGAATGCAAAAGGGCTGGATCCGCCTACAATGGCGTTTAAAAAGCATTTAATGGTCTGTCCTACTCTGAATCCTTGCCTTTAGCTTTAACATATTAATTCGAGATGCTTCCCTTGGTTGAAAAAGATTGTGTTGTTCAAACGACCTTTCTAGACACGGAATACTACCACATTTACGTTATACTAATTCTTTATTCGCCTTTTCATTAATAAAATTTTATTCCTTCATCGTACATCAAATTATAGGCTAATTTTGAAAGAGCTAAAAGCAAGTCTTCGAGAGGTATTTAGGTATGCGGCTCGCGGCCGAGTGCTTATCTAAATTAAAAGCGTCCAGGTCCTCCTCCTCCTCGGTTTAGTCTTAAGTTATACTAGCAATCGCACATTGGTGTGCAATGGGTATGTCGAAGAAATGCGAGTGGTCAATTAGGGAAAATTTTGGTCCATTTTTTTCTACATTTGTGTAGTAGGTTGTTTAGCAAATGATGTAGTTTGTAAAATAAAGGTTTCAATGTAGAAGTGATTGCTTAAAATCAATTATGTATCTATTTACATAGATCCAAACATGATTGAAACAAATGCTTCTTAGTTAGGGAGACCGTCAGACTCCATTACTAACAAGGTCATGTTATGTTTGCAATAGCGAGAAACAAAAAGAGAGGGAGAGATAGGAATAGAAAGAGAAAGAAATAAAGGGGAGAAGAGAGAGAGGGGTAATGAGATAGAGAGGAAGATGGAGATAAGTGATATATAGAAAGAGGTAGAGAGAGGAAGAGATATAGGGGTGAAGAGATAATGAGATACAAAGAGGGAGAGATGAAAGAACAAATTTGAAGAGATAGAGATAGAGAGGCAAAGAGATATAGATACAGAGGTCTAAGAAGAGGGAGAGGGGGATAGAGATGGAGATAGATGGATGGATAGAGAGAGGGAGACATGTCTAGAAATAGAGGGGGAGAGAGGAATATAGAGATAGAGATGAAGACAGAGAGAGAAAGGAAAAAGAAGACAAATAGATAGAGAGATGGAGAGGGAGAGATAAAAATAGAGAGACAGAGAGGGGGGAGACATAGTGAAAAAGGGATAGAGAGATGTAGAGGATGAGGGAGAGGGGGAGATAGAGGTAAGTAGAGATAGAAAAATAGAGATGGAGAGAGGGATAGAAAAAGAGGGAGAGATAGAGATATATAGGAAGAGAAAGCAAGAGATATAAAAATATGGGAAGAGAAAGGGACATAGATAGGTGGAGGAGGAGAGAGAAAATATGGGGAAGAGAGGGGCAATATAGAGAGATAGAGAGGCATAGGGAAATATATAAAGAGATAGGGAGATAGAAACAAAGAAAGATATGGATAGAAAGAGATAGAGAGAGGTAGAGAGAGATATATATAGAGTAAGAGAGGAGGGAAAGATTGAATCAATAGGAGAAAGAGAGAGAATATATTTGAGGGATCAAGATATAAAATATTTGCAACTACAATATTTGACATGTCATTTATAATTTTACTAATCAATTAGATTTAATTTGTAGAGGAGGGAGTGATAAGGGAGGAAACTACTTAGAAATTGCATAAAACATATCATTTTTCATTGAAGATGTATAAAATTACAAAAAAAATAAAATTGGCTTGATCGATGCAATTGATCTATTGTATTTTCTTTCTCATTTATCTTGTTTGTACTTGTTTCTCACTTTTGGGAGTCTTAAATTATACTATGCTATTATTTTTCTTATACTCATACTTGCTTTGATTTAGTTTCACATACAACCTTATGACTATAAAGAAACATGGAAAAAATAAGTTTATGGGTCATGGGAAGGCCATAAAAGATTCTTAATTGAGTTAGGATTATTTATAATGATGTTCCTTTTATTTGAATGGGTGAGTTAATTTTGGCTATCAATGAACACATAATAACTACAAAAAATTATAAAGTAAATTAATTCTAATATATTTTAATTATTATTTTTAATTCATAAAAAGACAAATAATTAAATAAATTTCAAAGTTAAATCTAAATTAAAAATTAAAATAGAATTTAAACTAAATGTAAAGTCAAAATATATCATTTGAAATCTAAATAATAAAAAATAATAAGTTAAAAGTTAATAATAAATAAAAAAACTTATTAAGCTAACAAATAATTAAATAAAAAAGTAAAACCAAATTGCAGTTAATTAGAATTAAAATACTAATAAATTATGTATCAAGAAAATATAAATAGTATATTACTAGCAATATTAATTTTAATTGAAAGATAAAGTTAATATTAAAAAGAAAAGAGTGTAAATATAGTTAAATTCTTAAATAAAGCAATTTAAAAAAAATTAAAACATACTTGTAATAAAATATTAAAAATGAAAATAAATTATATTAAAATTGGTAAAGCTAAAATTTAAACTTTTATATTAAAAGTTACAACTAAAATCGAACTTAGAAAATAAAAATAAATTGAAACCTATTAAAAAGGAATAAATCCTTATCACTTAATGGTTTAGATCTAACCTCAAATTTTTTATTCTCTAACCTAGTTCAAAACTATAGGTGAGTCCTTAAAATTGGTTCAGAACAACACATGCGATATTGAACTTGTTTTTCTAAATTCAAACTTAATTGTGGGAATAGTCTTATTTACTACCAATTAGCCATTTCCCATCAAGTCAAACATAAAATATAAATTTTTTGGTTGTAGGGTGTTATATAAAAGGAAAAACCTTATCCAATTGAATCTATCAAGTCATTCACATGTCACTAAGGTACAAGGAAAGCTAAGGTTATACTAATAAGAAAGACATGGAGAATAATGGTCTGCATGGTCCATTTTCTCTTCTTTTTAAAATTGTGGATGCTATGTATTGGGTCAACTAATATATCATTGAAAATTTTCTTATACAATATTTTAAGACCTCTTCAAACCCCATTTCTAACATTTATCAAATAAAATAAGAAAGGTACAAATACTACCATTAAGGAATTGATGAAATAATCTATAGTATATAGCCTAGCACAAAATAGGGAAAATAGTTAAATTCAACAATTATATGAAGAGACTATTGTAGTAGCACAACAATATTATTATAAATTTATCAAAATAAAAAATTATAGAAGGAAGAAGTAAAAATTGATACACCATTCCTCATTTATGGGTATGGTCAGGCTAATCTACCCACTAGTGTAAGAAATAATATAAAATGGGAGGCCCCAAAGGTAGGCTAGCTAAAAAACAACTTCAACGGGGCTACACATGGGAATTAGGGGATGGCAAGTGAAGGATGTGTCATTAGACATCATGAAGGAAGGTTACTTAGAATGGAAGGGGGAAAAATATGAAGGGAAATAAAAAGTGAAATGGAGTTTCAAGTAACACTATTAGGTTTGAAGGTCATAAGGAAGTTCAAATGCAAAAAAATCCATTTGGAGGGAGATACACATACTGTAACCAATGCAATCTAAACAAAAAGCACACCAAATTGGAATTTAGAGAATTGGCTTAGGAAAATATTGGAGGTCTTAAATTTATATGATGAATACATGATCTCTCACACAAATCAAAAAGGTAATGAAATCACAGATGACGTTGCAAAGGTGGCAATGATTATGATGGAGGATGATATCATACTCAAGTCACTTGGAGATTGGTACATATTCCTCAGCCACACCATAAGCTCACAAGCTATCTCCCATGCATAAGACTAGCAGATGGGTTGGAAAATATAATGAAATAATAAACTATTAAGGGAAAGTATGACAAGTTGCCTAGAAATAATTAAACCTGGCTTATTTAGCAACCAGTAGATGGGCATAGCCACAATGTAACAAGTGGCAGGAAGTATGGACACTTACATAGTCAAGTCACTTGGAGATTGGTACATATTCCTCAACCACACCATAAGATCACAAGCTATCTCCCATGCATAAGACTAGTAGATGGGTTGGCAAATATAATGAAACGATAAGCTATTAAGGGAAAGTATGACAAGTTACCTAGAAATAATTAAACCCGACTTATTTAGCAACCAATAGATGGGCATAGCCAAAATGTAATAAGTGGCGAGAAGTATGGACACTTACATATTATTGAAGTCAGGGAAGAAGCAAATGGCCTTCTATTGGGATATCCTTGAGATGAGATTAATGGAGGTCTTTAAGACCCGATTTGAGATGGTGTTGTATGTGTTGCATATGTTGTTGGGTGATGAATACATGAATGGGAATGAACAATACCACATCAATTTTGACATTGCCTCAATATTCTTTCGAATATTGTTGAATGTAGAGGAGATGAAACAATGGGTGGAGGCCATAATGTTAAAACTAGTCTAGGCACAATTGTGTGGAGGAATGAAAGGCTATTTGCAATGTGCAATCTTGAACTTAGCAAAATAGTGCCAAAAAGAAGTATGTAGCCAATTTTGGGTGACGATGGGAAAGAACCTATACAAAAATTTGTAATTTGGGATAGTGGCACCAATGTTGCTAGTAGATGGAATCAAGCACATGGGTAAGCATCAAATTTTTGAAAGGCTATGTGGAAGGGTTGGTGGTTGGGGATTTTTGTTGGAAATTTTACTTAATGAAGGAAGTGGGAGAGGAGTTGGAGAATTTTGTGGAGGGTTAGTTGTAAAGTGATCGAGGAAATAAAATAGAGGTAGCCATAGTTATAGTCTTTAGATCTTAGTAATTAAAATATATTTATTAAGATAATGTAGTGTAGTTTCCATAGGGATAAAAATGGCATGGTAGGTCACAAGAGCTAATTTTCGATAATGGGTTCACTTTCTAAGGGGTATCTTTGAGACTTATGCTCTTCTTGAGTTGGAAATGTAATATTTTTATGATATTTGAACCATACATTTTTGGGATAGGGGATTCTCTTACACTTCTAAGGTTTTTCACCTAAAAGGAGAAAGGAAATCCCAAAAACCTAGAGGGCTCACTCAAGAATAATGAAAATATGATTGAAATATGTCTAAATAGAATGTCCTAGATGCAAAGAATGAATAAAAGAGATTGATTATGGATGCAAAACTAAGGAAATGCAGTTTGTTTGAAAACATGTTGTGATATGCAAAATGAACTAAAAATGCAAGTGAACTATAATGGAACTTAATCAGATTGGAGAGGTGCACCTAGAAGCTAGAAAGTGATGTAGAGAGGCTCTAAAATCCTGCAAAAATCACTATTCAAACCTACTGGGACACTTACGCCAAGTTGGGCAACTTAGTCCTGTTTCAGGGAAATTCTACTAGAATAGATTTCATCCAAAAGGGTACTCGTAACCAAAGAAAACATTTTTTAGGCCTAACAATGGGACTAATTCACCACTGATGGAAACTTAGTCCACTTACAAAATTTAGGAAATTCATGGATGAAATATGTAGCTCCCAGTTTACACTTTAGTTCCTGACAGGCTTCTGGATCTAAATCTATAGAATCTAGTTTGTAGGTGATATCCAAGCTTCTTTTAGGTTTTTGTTGAATTTGAATGACTTGATGAATTTTTGACACCTTTTAACACATTTCTCTTTGAAAATATGCATACAAGACCTGCAAAACACATGTAAAGAGGGGAAAAAGTGTTAGGGGTTAGTGAATAGGGGTTTGCCTTGGTCAAACGCTAGTTTGGTAATTAAACCCTTGAAAATGAAATGAAATGAATAGAGGATGATGGATGAACAACATGCATTGCTACAACTCACCAAACCCTTGAAGTAGACATCTGAATATATGCAAGTAGATGCTCCATTGGATGTAGACTTTGAAATACCTAGAATGCCAAAGTGAATGCTTGATAATTGCTTGAATGATTAAGTGAATGAATGTGGGGTGAAATGAGAGGAAAAACCATACATTTATACATGATTATACAAAATTTCCCAAAAATACCACATCATAGGTTGACCTCAAGGCCTAGAAAATAATATCCCGCCAAAATTTTAAAATAATTTTGATTTTTGAGCCAAGTGGGACTAAGCTTCCATTATTGGCGACTTGGTCCCACTAGGGAATTTTAAGTGGGTATCAGGAATTAAAGTGTATTAAATGATGTTTAACAAGATTATTCTCTAAAAAACACTTAAGTAGGGCATGTAAGTGTATAAAGGGGCCATTTACGCATAAGAAAGGGTCCAATTATTGATGACAAGCCTAGAAGAGTATGAAAGTTTGTTACAACACTTTACAACACTTTGAAATAAGGCTTGGTAAGTGATAAAAAGAAGTTATTTTATTGAATTATATTAAAAAGGTCCTAGAAGGGTAAGTAGAAAGTTGGGTTACAACACTTCACCAACACTTACGAGGAGCATCAACCATGTTCCTTATTGATTCACTTAGGGGTCCAATGAGATGTGTTGACCACATTACAACATTAAATCTAGGAAAAACTAGATAACATCCACGTAATTTAGTAGACATGAGAATGTAGAAAGTGGTACCTCACATTTGTTGCTGGTAGGATGGACATGAAATAAAGCACCAGGCAAGTATACACATCAGGGATCCAAATGCACCCATGCTGGAAAGGTGGAGACAAACAACAACAATCAAGAGGGATGATAAAAGCCCAGGATCCATCGAGACCAAACATTAACAAAAGGAACACACATAGAAATGATGTAAAAGAGTAGAAAGGGAGATAGAAACAAAGGGAGTCATATCAAGATTTGATCATTTTCCATCTGTTGGATCAGATGGACATTCCAAAAGAGCACGTACTCGGTGGGAACTCATATGAGTTTATCTTTTGGGTGAGAAGGCCCAAAAGGTGAAAAAAGAAACACACTCAGGTTGGTATGTACTCACCTACATCTTGGCGGGTGGCTATGGGAAGGAGTCATGCCACCTTGGAATGGGCTTCCAGATCAACCATATAAAGGATTATACCTCTGATAACTTTTAATAAGATTACTCCCTGAAAATGAATTTTCAAACTTCGAGACAAACAAAACTTCATGGCGAGGCTGCGGAACAATGATGGCACACATGGGTGGTGTGGCTAGGGTGTATGGCAAATACAATATATGCAATATACGAGGTCGTTCGGGTCTTGAGTTCATGTGCAGGGCACTTTCACTCATGGACATCTGCAGCAACCTACAAAATATCTCCAGGGGACCGTCAAAGAATATAAAATTCACAACTTAGGGGATGCAATGTGTAACATCAATCCACTATGAGGAATGTAATATGCTAAAATAGATCACGCTCATGAAGGACACTAACCCAATATCATCCATAAAGCAACATAACACATCATATGAAGTAACAAGGCTGCACTGGGAATAGAAAAAGGAGAAAATGAAAAAGAATGATATGATATTGTGGCCCCACTTTAAGGAATTGCTACAAACCAACCCACTGAAATTGCTTTTCATTAGCAGTGAAGTAGAATAAGAAGAGAGACATATGAGTAACTTGGGAAAATAATAAAACATGGTCATATGTTTCTGGTAAGGTTACATCATGTGGAGAGGAAAAAAGAAAGAAAGGGAAGGGGTTTCCCAAGATGAAAACACTAAACACAAAGGGATCTGGACTTTGGGTTAAGGTATGTTCTTTGTTGCAGGCTGAAATTGTCATCCCATTCCCGAATACATGAAGTGATTAATGACCTAGAGAGTGAAAAGAAATAATGTTTTTGAATTCCATGGAGGACATGGGGTGTCTTGACACTGTATCATCTCAAAAGGAAAAGCCACAAACCAAATGAAAAAAAGAAAGGCGAGGAAATAAAAAGGAAAAGGATTTGGGTGGGCGAGGTATGCAAGACCGTATAGTACATGTCAGAGGAAAAACACAAGAAAAAAAGAAAATCCACTTTTTAGTTAACTAGAAGGACATACTGTTTTCCGTGATAAAAATGGCCTTTGGAAGGATAGAAAGAACTTGAAACTTAGGAGAAAAAAGTGATATCTGACATACCAGAAGGTAATTTCAGGCAGAGGGAGTTATGCAAAGAAGTCAAGGCAAGAGCATCCGAGGGATCACATTACACATACAAACCTTACATAAAAGAAAAAGAAACAGCAGGAAAAATGCAAGTCAATAACCATCAAAGAGCAGTGTTTGCTCTAATTCATGTTAGAATGCAGGATCATATGGATAAAATAGGCCCTTAAGTGACAAAAGATTCAGAAAAATTAGAGTTAGGAAACTTGACGTAAAAATTTGAATAAGTTATCTATATTATTTCAAAAATATGTAAGAATAGAATCTATAGAAAATTGAATGTAGTGTTTAAAGTACTAGGTTTATTTTTTTAAGAAAAATGTATTTGGTGAAAATTTTAAGGAACAAAAGTCTGATGGTACTTAAATTTTAGGAAAAGCAAGAGTAGGTGATAAAATGACCACTCTAACCACAATAAAAGAATGATAATGTTACATATTTTTACACAAAGTAGAGAGGGACTCATTAGGATGTGATGCAGCTTTTTTGTAATTTTTTCCCAAGTAAATAATTAATTATGATTTTTTTTTAATTTTAACTTTAAAATATAAAACTGTCTCCAGGTAATGCCAGCAGTTGGGACTTTGCATCAAGTGTTTTTTAAATGCTATGATGTGTGGAAGCACTAGGTGTGGTATATTTTGGTTTGCAAAATGTGATCTGTTTGAAGCTGCCAGATGAAACAATCAAACCTATCAATGGGGACTTTAGTTGTAATTCAAATAGAAAATGAATAATAATTATTTATTAAATTCAGAATGCATCCATGAACATGGTGAGGCAGGAATCTCTTAAAAGGAAACCTTTTCATTTCATCAATTTTGGGTAAAAGGAGTTTGTAGGCCCACGCTACCCACCACAAATACATCCATGTACCACTTGCAGCCCATCATGATCCTAGCGCCGTTCATGTAAAATGCTCAAAGAGGCCAGACAATTTCCACCAAGGGAAATTTTAGAGCTAGGGGAAGCACTAGTTTCAACACTCTTTATAGGAGATTTATTGTTTAAGCTCATGGAAGAGTAGAACAATGTGTTCAAATCATTATGCACCTCTTCATCGATTTTGGAAATCTTGTCATCATCATCAAGATTAATCAAAATAGGAGGAATGATCATTTCCAATGAAGAGCATACCTCTTGTTGTGAGTGTTGTATTGGATCATCTTTTTGTGGTTGGGGAGGTGGGTCATCATGCATTGCTTCTATCAAGTGTGGATTTTGATTTTCCTTGTTTTCTTCTTCATGTAACTTGTGAGCAAGGGCATGACGTCACACCTACGTTTGCTAGCTCATCTATTTCTTTTGGTTCTGTTATCTAGTTGTGTTTGTGAAGGAGTAGGTTGGTCAACCATAGGTTGCTTTTCTTCCCTAAGGAGAGGAATTGAAAGAACCATGGAACGTTGGTCATCCACTTTCTCCTTTTCTTTGTAGACTTGTTTTATTTGAGGTGGCATGACAAAGTTACTTTCATTGTCTCTTGGTCTCTTGGATGATGTCAGGGAACTTTCTAGTGTTGGTTGGTCTGGGTTGTTTGGATCTTGTTTAGGTTGAAGCATGGTTTCATCTAGGATAGGAGTGTCAGAAGTAGACGGGGACATGTTGCAAAGAGAAAATTTTGCTATTTTCTTCACTTTAAATTTTTGGTAAGTTATGAAAATGAAATCTTATTAAGGCGTTATAGGTTCCATTAGCTCAGGCCAAAAGGATTCTAAGGAAATTTTTCCTTTGGAAGACAAGGGGTTAAAGCCACAATGGTGGACAATGAATATTTCATTATCAAATGGAAACTTTAAGCATTTATGTATAATCGAAGGGACAACTTTCATCGAGCGAAGCCATAGATTGAATAGCCTCAAATGAAATTGGTTCGACTACGGGATGATGAAGAATGTGAGATCAAATGTTTTTGGTCCTATTTGTAATGGAAGGTTGATCAATCCTATCATAGGGAAAGAAAAGCCATTGTGTGTCTTGATCCATGATTTTGGTTTATCATAGTCATCTTGATAAAGGTCATGTAATACCAAAAATTCCTCAATGATCACATTCTCTCCACAGGTGGAATCTATTAGCATCCCATTAGTGGGCTTGTCATAGATACGGTCGGCTATGTAAAGAGGACCATCAAGTATATTTTTAATTAGATCCTTAGAGGAGAAAGAAATATCAAGAGTATTCTTAGGTTGGCCCTTATGAGGGATAACGTCTATCACACCTGCCATTTCATCCATAGGATTAACATGGGTAACATGTGGGATAGGATCATGATGTTCATTATCAGTATCCACATTCATCACATCAGTCTTTGTAGGTTCACTAGATTTGACAAATGAAATATTATGTTTGGGCATTGGATCAATGAAAATTCGCAAGTTCTAATTTGGAGGGGCAACAAACTTATTACCTTGGTATTATCACTTCTGGTGGTTGGGCGGCTAGAATCGAAAAGTAAGAGGTCTTGCACAAGATGTTTAAGATGCCCTGATATTTTAGTGTCAAGTACATCCGTTTGTTTTATGATAATGGAAATAAGCGTGATTTAAAAGTTTAAATTAAAGGCTTAGTGGGGATTGGGTGCTTTTGACAACAAGAGAAAGGTAATAATTTATTTATTTGTTATAGTTAGGACATTGTTTATATATGAAGATTAACCAATTAAAGGAGTGGGTATCTTTTTTGGACCTTCCTGCAGCTGGGGCATGCCTTGGTTTGGTACTACTTGGTTGTTGATAGTTTGAGGTGATTGTTGAGGGGGTTGAACTATAAGAACCCTTTTTTTTTTCTGTCTAAATGGTTGGGAATTTTTTTGGTTAGCGAACTCATATTTCTAAGTTTCGCTAGAAGTGGACCTTGTATCTTGACTACTAACTGAATTGTGATAATTGCAAAGGGCAGTACACAAGTGCATGAAGGAGGAGAATTTCATCATAGTGAGTTTTATTTTTTAGAGTTTTCCTATAAACATCTTTTGAAGGTGTGGGTTGGAAATCTTTACATCGATTTGGGAATAAAGTACAGGATTGATAGAGGTGAGGGATAAAGTATAAAATTAGACAGCCTCATTTTACTTTATCTAAATAAATCAATAGGGTTTTTCTTTGGAGTCATATGCACTTGGAAGCGATTTATAAATGCATCAACAATGATTCAATTAAATGAATGGGTGAATTTGTTTAGTGAGATGGCTTGTTCCAGGAAGTGTCTTTTTAAAGCCACAGGAAATGGTTTTTGCTAATAGTTTTATTAAGGAAAAAATCACTACATAAGGTGGTGTAGGAATTAACATGGTTAGAAGGATTTCCCTTCCCTCCATATTTCTCAAATCTAGGCATCTCTACTCCTTGTGGCATCAGTGTTTGCAATATTTCCAAAGACAATGGGCTGCTTCTAACATAATATGTGGGTGAGCCATTATGATTTTGGTTTATGGTGGATACTTGTTTTTGCATGGATGAAAGAGTTTGGAAAAATTGTGTTATGAGAGGGTAATTGTAAGTGGTATGTGGTGGAAGTGAAAATGGTGATGGAGTATATGTAGTGGAAGGGCAAGTGAATGGAATGCTTATAGATGGTATTGTAGAAGAGGATAGAACATGTGATGCCACATAGGAATTAGGGATGCTAGTAGGAATACTCGAGAAAGGAATCACATTACTAACTTGTTGCAGTGTTGTTGTGATGTGAGGAGTGGTATAGGTAGGTATTGAGGCTACTGTTGAGGGAGAAGGAGTTTGAGGTCCTCCTAGCTAACCACAGTGCTTGCTAGTTAGGGAGCACTAGAGGTTGAAGGAACATGTTTTGTATATATCTCAACTATTTGTTTCACAATGGCCAAGCCATCTTCACTTTCAAGCATGTGATGGATGCTTTCTATGGTAGGAATTGTAGTGGTTGAAATGTTTTCAAGGCTTAATTAATGTTGGAGATGTGTTAATTCCTCATGAATGTGAATTATTTTTTCTTGTGGGATATGCTCATTTTGTGTGTCAACTTCCATGTTATTTGAAGGCAAAGAGTTGCTAAAGGTATTATCCATGCCTAGTGTACTAGTTGCAATACTAGGAGTGGAAGCTTTAGATAACCCAAGATCCAAAACGAGTGTATTATCATGGGATAACATGAGTCTTGAAATTATTCTCACTAAGGTATTAGCAATAGGACACCAAACACTCATGCAAAGGTCTCTAAATGTGGGGTGAGTGCAAATGCAATGTAAACTAACAAGAAGAAAATGCTTAAAGCTAAAATTCTGGAAAGTAAAACTGAAATGCAAAAACAAAAAAAAAAAAACTCAAAAATTGTAGATTAAATGCCAAAAAATGTAGTGAAAAAGATGCAACTGGACTAAGTCGCGCAAGGTGGTGAATGAGTCCAGGTAGTGATTTTTTTGAATTTTTTTAGAATTTTAGAATTGTATTTTATGCTTTTCAGGTTTTCAGATATAGATATAATGCGAATATGTAGAATTTATTTATTTTTAATGAAATGCAATGCAAAAAAACAAGCTATATGAGCTTTTCACTAAGGCAAATTTGGAAATCCTAGGATACAATTTAAACAACGCAAAATGCAATGTAATGTTAATGTAATTTATTCCTAGGATGTAAATGCACTGTATATCAAAAATATGATGTTCAAAATGCAGGTTCAATAAAATGAATCATAGATTTTTGGGATAAGAGACTCTCTTACACTTCTAGGGTTTTGCACCTAAAAGGAGAAAGGAAATCCCAAAAACCTAGAGGGCTTACACAAGACTAATGCAAATATGATTGAAATATGTCTAAATAGAATGTGATAGATGTAAAGAATGAATAAAAGACATTGATTATGGATGCAAAACTAAGGAAATGCACTTTGTTTGAAAACACGCTATGATATGAAAAATGAACTAAAAATGCAAATGAACTATAATAGAACTAAATGAGATTTGAGAGGTGCACCTAGAAGCTAGAAAGTGATGCAGATAGGCTTTCAAATCTTGCAAAAATCACTATTGAAGCCTACTGGGACACTTATGCCAAGCTGGGCGACTTGGTCCTATTTTGGGGAAATTTTGTCACAACAAGTTTCAGCCAAAAAGGGTACTTAGAACTATAGAAAACACTTTTCAGGCCTGGTAGTGGGACTAAATCACCACTGATAGTGACTTAGTCCACCTATAGATTTCAGGAAATTCAAGGTTGTAATTTGTAGCTCCAATTTTACACTTTAGTTCTTGATAGGTTTCCAGATCTAAATCTACAAAATTTGGTCTGTAGGCGATCTCCAAGCTTCTTTTAGGGTTTTGTTGAATTTGGATGACTTGATGAATTTTTGACACCTTTTAACACATTTCTCTTGACAAATATGCATACAAGACCTACAAAACACATGCAAAGAGGGGAAAAAGTGTTAGGGGTTAGTGAATAAGGGTTTACCTTGGTCAAACCCCAGTTTGGTAATTAAACCCTTGAAAATGAAATGAAATGAATAGAGGATGATGGATGAAAAACATGCACTGCTACAACTCACCAAACCCTTGAAGTAGACATCTGAATATATGCAAGTAGATGCTCCAATGGATGTAGACTTTGAAATACCTAGAATACCAAAGTGAATGCTTGATAATTGCTTGAATGATTAAGTGAATGAATGTGGGGTGAAACGAGAGGAAAAACCATACATTTATACATGATTATACAAAATTTCCCAAAAATACCACATTATAGGCCAACCTCATGGCCTAGAAAATAATAGCCCGCTAGAATTTTAAAATAATTTTGATTTTTGAGCCAAGTGGGACTAAGTTGCCATTATTGGTGACTTGGTTGCACTAGGGAATTTTAAGTGGGTGTCAAGAATTAAAGTATATTGAATGATGTTTAACGAGAGTATTCTCTAAAACACACTTAAGTAGGGCCTATAAGTGTATAAAGGGGCCATTTAAGCATAAGAAAGGATCCAATTATTGATGACAAGCCTGTAAAAGCATGAAAGTTTGTTACAACACTTTACAACACCTTGAAATAAGGCTTGTTAAGTGATTTTTTTTTTGTTTAAGTAAATTATATTGAAAAGGTCCTAGAAAACTGTGAAAGTGGGTTATAACAATTCACAACACTTTTACAAGGCATCATAAAGTTCTTATTGATTCACAAGGGTCCAAGACCTAATGTGAATGTGTTGAACACATTAGAAAATTAAATCTAGGAAAAACTAGGCCAACATCCATATGAAAGACCCAAATGAGTGTGAAAATGTCAAAAGATACATTTTTCTATGCTACAATATTAATAAATGGGTGTGAACCCATAGTCTCACTTTAATGTATAAAAAAGTGATACATCATTGTCATGTCACCATCATAGAGGAAGTATCTAAAGAAAGAAGTACATAGAAAATAAACCAAGAGAGAAAAGAGACTAAGGATAGCCTTTGAAAATAAACTAAAGGAGATAAGGAGAATTAATAAAAAATAGTAATTGGGGAGGCTTCAACATAGTTGATCACTCTACCCAAACTATGATTGAGAAATTCAATGAGTGAGATAAAGGAATATTTGGCTAGAAAAAAATCAACAAACTTTAAGAGTGACAGTAAGTTTAAACATATGTCTACATGACCCCAAACTATCTTGAAATGTATATATAACTAATACAAAAGATGGAGTTAGGAGATGAATTCACTAATAGTACAAAATATGATGTAATGCATAAAAATATCACATTAGAATAAGGAACATAGAATATTAGCCAAATGATACAACACAAAACACAAATATAGATGGATTCATCAGTAGTAATGGAAACTAAAATAGAAAGATCAATGAAAGTATTTATAGCCATACAAGTAATTTCAAATGGGAAGAAATAATATTAAGAAACAAATAATGGTAGACTATGAACAATAAAATATGACTTGATCATAGTAGAATATCAACAATTAGATATTGTTTGGAGTAACATCTCTTTATTATATATCAATATTGCACCAATTGACTATAGAACACCATGAGCTACAAAATCAAATAAATACCTTAGAGGTTAAAATTTTATAAATCTCAAGAAACTACAATATCATGGCTCACTTAGATTGATCATAATGATAATAACTACAAAATATACAATCAAAACATAACCAAGTGAAAAAAACATTAAACAAATCACACAAATCACACAAATAAAGGAGTTGAGGTTGGGGATAGTCATCCATATATCATCTTGTAGTGTAGAAAAATGTCATCTGTTACATTTGTACACTTAATTTGGGAATGATTAACATTAAAATGGACCTAATGTTTCCTTGATCTAGTGTTGTAATGTGTTTTACATATTTACATTAGGTTTAGGGATTTTTTAAGCTAAATAGACCTAATTTTGCATTAATTTAGTGTTGTAAAGTGTTTATTTACACCTTCACATTAATTTTTGGTCCCTCTTGCTTTTATGACCTTCATATCATGATTAATAGGACCCTAAGACCCTTTATTATGCATCTTGGGGCTTATTTTAGCCGATATCCTTACATAATCAACAAATACACTTAATATCTCAACCCCATGACATTTCCTCTATCCAAAAAGCCATAGTGGGACCCAGATGCCACCTTGGGCATATGAGTCCCACCCAAATGGGACCTATATGCCACAAGTGGTGTATGAGTCCCATTTGGCCCATTTTTAGGGTTTTGAGTGGGAAATCAGGGCTTTAAATTCAAATTTCATGAATTTTGATATTTGGGATCAAATAAATTTGATAAGTTAGATGAAGTGCCTATATAAACAAGGTTTCAAATCATTATTTCACTAAGAATTCATAATATCAACTAAGCAATCAACGGTCAAGTATCCTAAGACTTCATAAGAGCATCATAGAGTATTCAATAGCATTTCTAAGGAATTCAAGGGCATATTTCTTCATTGTTTATTGTAGCAATTCAAGGTCCATCATCATGTCAAAGACATAGTGCATTAGGCATATTGTTGAGCTAATGTGTGTTGATGTAGTATTGAAGATCTATTTGCAAGCATTGTTTCACATCTAATTCAAGATCAAGATCTACATTCTACATGGCCACTTCATGTTAGTTTGCATATTTACATTACAAGACATCATTCAAGGTATCATTGTTCATGTTTCATGTTTCATTGTTTCATCATAAGGTTTAATTACCTAAATGGGGTTTGACCAAGGCAAACCCCTATCCACTAGCAAAAAAACATTTTTCCCTCTCTTTCATGTGTTATTACAGATCTAAGTGGTTTAGGTTGAAGATCCATTGAAGAAAAATATTGGAGAAAAGTTGTTGAGTTGTCAAAGTTGTCATCTACCTTTCAAGATCATGGAAATTCATCTACATAGCAGAATTCAGTGTTTCAAATCTAGAGACTTGACATGAGGGAAGCTATAAGAGATCATTAGAGGATATCAGAGTTTCAAAGAAACCCTAATACTAGGACTAAATAACCACTCATGGCATATGAGTCCTAGTATACCTATTTTTAAACTTTTTTTCTGTAGATCTTGATTCAACAATTCCAAATTCTATTTTCGGCCTGAAAACCTAAACTGGGACTAAATCACCCCTACTGGCGTATGAGTCCCAGTGTACAATTAAATCATAATTTCCAGTATTTCAAGTCTTCATTCAAACCTCTTTAGGTTTCTATGTGCACCTCTGTAATTTCTTAGTTTACTATTCTAAGTTGAACTCATTTCTAGGTCATTTATTTAAGTTTTGCATATCATTAGGTTTTATCATTAAGTTTTGTGTGTTACTAGTCTTCCCAAGCCCTAACTTGGTGGTGAACCCCCTTTTAGTCTTTAATCACACCCTAGGACACCTTATTGCATATCTCTTCCCCTCATTCTATCCTTGGATTGAGATCTCTAGGTTTTCCTTGAATGAAACGTGTAGGAAATTAGTTGTTTTATTGCCCAAACATAGAGTGACTATTTTTGACCTTTCACATTTATATCTAAGATTCTCTAGGAAATAAATTATATTATTACAACCTATAGAATTATCTACTCTAATGACTATAGATAGAGAGAATATGGAACTTTAAATAATGACATAATCATTTTAGTGTATTGTGTATATATGAGAGTGAATATGAAGAGAAAGAATTTTTATAAAAACATAATACCTTAGATAGAAAATGAAACAAATTATGATATAAAATATCCAACTTTTGAATTGAAATATTTGGCGAGGAAAAGAAAAAGGATTAGGTCATGAGAGGATTCTGGTAGGTGGGTACTTGCACAAAGGATAAATCAACAATTAATGGAATATTGGTGTAGTAGCATATAACATCATGTGTTGTATTTTGAAGGATGGAAAGAAACAAGGATAGATAGGACATGTATCCATACTAGGTGAAGGATACATATAAGCATGTGATCTCATTAAAAATAATGTATGGTGATGTAATATGAAGAATGATAAATATATATAATAGATACTACCCAAGAATATGTGATGTTTAAATTAATAAAGATAATATATTGCATAAGAGTATATGATATAAATATATAATCATTCTTACCTTATGGTTTCGATGAATATGTATGGCTATTTGAATCTTTAAGTTGTACATAAAAAATCTACCACACTATTATATTATCCTTCTTTTTGAATCACATTAGGGTTAACTTATTTCAGATAAACAATATCATAGAAATTTGGCCTATATTTTATTGTCAATAATCACTATATTTAAATTCTTGAAGAATTGTGGTTAAACCATATCAAAATATACTATCTAGTTAATATGCTTTACCCTTTATTTTTATGTTATTTATATTTACAAAAAAATTTAAAAAATATACCCCTCTCAAACAATATGATACACCTATAAATATGTGATGCAGGAGCATCCTAGGTTTCAAGCAATCTTCCATCAACCAAAAATATTTGCATTCATGTTTTCTTGCATTTCAGTAGTTAGCTGTCAGGACCCAGTCTCAGTATTTCATACCGCATTGTACCACATTGTAAAATTAGAGCTCGCGAAGAAGGATATATGATCTTCATTGAAACATCTACATCATATCTAGTATTCAAGTATTTTGGAGATCCCTATACGAAGATATCGCTAACACAATATCAACTGTAATTGGACAAAGAGCATTCATAGACCAGTCTTGGATTTTCAAGTGTGCAAACCTATTTCGTGACTTGCAGAGCTCAGGAAATCATTTCATAAGGATGCAAATTCATGGAGGAACCTTCGTTCTAATCCACATCATGTTTGTTGAAGTATCAAAGTAGAATCATATGTTTTGGCTGACCTTCACATGCTTCATCAAATTTGGGGTTTGAGACCTCTTGAGGCCAATGCAGACTTTTTTCGGAGTTGGGAATTGATATATATATATATATAATTATTGTGTAGTTGCATTAGGTGGTGGTAGTGAGAGCAAGATGGAGAAGTAGGAAGATATAGGAGATAAGGGCTTCAACCCACATTCTAATTCTGAACTTAGTGCCATATCATTCTATAATCTATAA
>VDFB02042841.1:0-30192 GCA_007258455.2 Sequoia sempervirens
GTTTTCCTCATAAGCACTATAGAATCTTTCAAATGCACTAAAACGGACTACACCAGATTCCTGTATGAAAACTTTCTAGAAAAACTTATTAAAAACACAGGGTACGACCCCATGATGGGCGCCAGAATGTAGATGTGAAAAAATGTAAACTAAATACAATTAAATACACCTCTTAATGAAACATTGTATCAAGATTAAACATGTATTAAACTAATTTAAAACACAGAAAATCCTGAAAGCATCCCATTGTCTCCTGTCTCCAAAGATTTATCAAATTACAAAAGCTCTCAGATTTGTAAGCACCGTAACTGTTTAAAATGCCTATCTAGAGAACGGAATGGATGCTAAATGCAATGATGTGATGATTAAGAATTATTTCTAGATGATATGATGCTACTGTAAACTATCCTGACATGAAACCTACTAAATGGAAGCTATAATAAAAACTAATGATGATGTCTTGATATGAAATCCACCGATGCCATGATACTATGATGATACTAAAATGCTAATACTAAATGATTGCTTGGTTGCTTGAGTACTAATTCCTACAGAGTAAGTTTGCATAAAAGATGATAATTCTCGGATGATTTTGATGCTTTAGAAGGATGTATATATAGATTTCCGGCAACACATTTGCACAGGGGTAACACAATAGAGGCTGAGATTCAATCTGGAGATTTGAATGGTACAAGATGAGAAGGTGGAGTTGATCATGGAGGATTGTTCCTGCCCATGAAAACACCAGGCAAGATGAGAGGAAATATTTGAGGCAGAAGATTGAGAGGATTTCCTATAGGTTTGTCCCCGAGGCTCTTCCTGTGAATGCCAGTTGCATTAATTAGATTTGAAATATCTAATTTTATTGGTGAGTGAATAGAGGGATTAGATTTATGCATTATTTAAGTATTTTTGGTTTATTTAAATTAGCAAAAAGAGGGATAAATAATTTAATAAAACAAACTATAGAAGTTGTTTATTAAATTAAAATAGAAGGAATATGATATATTTATTTAATTAAGAAGAAATGTGTTGAGATAATTAAATAATATCAACTATTGAAGCTATGTATTTAATTTTAGGATAGAATTGATGGATAAAGTATAGAAGAAATAATAATAATTAAATAAAACAAAGTATTTAATTTTGTTTATTTAATTAAGATGGAAATAATATGATAAAATAGAAGAATTAATAATGAACTTAATATAAATAAATATTTATATTTATTTACTAAGTAGATGAATTAAGGTTAATTAATCAAATAAGTCGTATTTAATTAATTAGATTCTCTAGACCTTTTTTAGGTGTCTACACATACATGTATCCAAAATTGCACTTTGTGAATTTTTCAACCTAGATGACACATGTGATCAGCCCATAGTGCATGAGGATTTAGAAAGGGAGTACTAGAGAATGGATACTACCCACAAAGGATGGAGGTTGTTGTTACATGGACCTAGAAAATATGGAGACCTAGTGCCACTTGAGGATGGTGGAAGACCTCCCTTTCATGTTGATTTTTCCAAGCCCTATTTAAAACATACTTACTTCTCAGTGGGTCAAATAATGGGAATAGAGGCCTCTAAATTTATGTCTATAGGGCCAATGGTGATCACTGCAGACATACAATGTCACAATGTAAGACCTTTTGATTATGCTTCACATATTTTCAGAGGGATTGACTCAGGGCTAATGGCCATCAAGAATGAATCTCCCACAATGCACTTTAAACATTATTCCCTGCTCATGTACATGATATTGTACTATGGAAAAGAGTTAGGAATATGGCCAAAGGAATTAAGAATCACATAGTTGGATAAAGAGGGCCATTCATTACCAATACAATTATGGACTTCCATTTGGGATAGTAGATTTATCAATTCCAATTATGTTTATTTTGAAGAAAACTTTGTCAAGACATTATACAGTATTTATTATCACCCTTGTGATTATTCACTATCTAATGAGATCAAAAGATTCTTAAGGCCTAAGGATTTCAATGGACCACTGACTATAAGTCATAATTGGGGTGACTAGTATTGCTATGTTGATTCCACTATGATCAAGGTTTCTAGTTTTGAAGATACACCTTTCCTATTACCCAAGATTGTGCCAGACAGAATTGCATATCAAGAGATTGTTAGGCAAATGGATTATTCCAATGTCATTAACTTGAGTGCATATGAAAAATAGTCATTCATGCCTAGTACATTATGTTTGGGGATTTTACTATGGTGTCAAAAGAGGGATATGATCTCATTTTGGATAAAGTGTCATATTTCAATATGAAGAAGGCTACACCAAGGAAAGGATTTGATCCTTAAGGTTTTATTGATTTTGCTAGGAAAAAATAGAATTTTGGTGGATATGTTCATATACCATATCCTCATGATGATATTATCATAAACATGGAAGAAGCAAAGGCTGAGTTGGAAATTGATAATTACAATAAAGAATTTGAACAAAAGATGAAGGAAATACAAGATGCAAAAATTTTATCCCCTAGTAGTGAGGAATATTCTAATGAAAGTGAACCCCAAAGCCAACTTGGTAAGATCCCCAAGATGAGGATTGAAGAGTATCAACCTCCTAACAGAGAAGAAAAAGTGGGGGAATCATCTGACAAAGATACTAGGAAATTGTCTTATAAATCCTTTGTCTCGGATGACCAGTTTATTAAGTCTCCTGAATTTAAATATTTATTATACAAAAAAAAAGGGAAAAACAATAAGGGAATTAGTTGTAGAAATCACACCCAAAAATGAAAGCCAGTTATTGAGCACATTGAAAGTGAATGTGGAGAATGAAATGAAGAGCATGACTCCAGAGAAAGGAAGAAAATTATTGGAGTCTAGTATGATGATCTTTCCTAATTTGGACTTAAACTCTACTTTATTTTTTGATAGATTTTTGCACATTAATGATGCCAAACACAAGCTTAGTCTAGAAGGGGTAACAGAGGTATACACTAGGTCAAGATACAATCCTAATGAGAATTATCTTATGATCTGGGCTCTTTACTCCCCACATAAGAAGTCTATAATTATTGATACAGAGAAAGCATTTGGTCATGTGATGACATTAAAATTGGGTGAATTTGATCTTGTGGTTATAGTTGATATTGGTATAAATGTAGCCAAATTGAACAAGGCATAGATCCAAATGTTGATTAAAGAATGGGATATGTACAAGTTAAACAATGAAAGGATGCTCAAAGAAAATTATTTTATAAGAGACACAGTCAAGGACACATTCAAAGGATCTGCTAAAATTTTGACTCAAGGGGAAGGCTCCTAATCAAAGGACAGGTGTAAGGAATTTCAAATGAATAATCAGCAGATACATACACAAGTGATCAAGGCCATATTTGACGCACTTTCTACAATACTCCAGAAGAGGCACACTAATCTGATGATTTAGATGGATAAGTTATAGGTAACTCACTCCAAGAGTCACACTTCCATTCAAGAACATAAAAGTATAAATGACAAGCTTCAAGAAAGCTCCAAGAGATACAAAAAAGAAATACTTCCAATATTGGGGCCATTGCAACTGCTGAAGATCTGATAAGGAAGCATAAGACTATTATAAGGAACTTCAAGAAAATGCTAAGGAGTTTATTGATGCTTCAAAAGAGGGTGTGCCTACATTTTTCAATGATAATGGAGAACTGAAAATTCAAAATGAATGGATGAAAGAGTGCAGACTAATACTGCAGGGAGCCTTAGAAGCAGCTAAGGATGAAGATCTAGCATTAGATGAGGCATGTGAGCATTTGGAGAGGATGGTTATTATGGATATTGTGGCTAGGAATGTTGTAGAGGATGTTAATATGCACTTGAGTCAGGAGTACCTAGATCATATTACACAAATTAATTTGTGGCTCATTAGAGCTTAATGTTAATGTTTTATATGTTGTTAATTCCAAAATACACATGAAGAGGTATACCCTCTTCAAGATACTACTATATAAGATGAACATGTGATGATCAAATAATAAGAATGAAAAAATAGAATAGATAGATATACAAAAGTCTTCATAATATTTATCAAGTAGATTATACTATAAAGGACCATGATGCATGCATGATTTTTGGTAGAAATCAATAGAAGATCTTTAAATTTTGTGTGACTTCATATTGGTGTCTATTGTTTGTTGATTTGAACAATTATTTGGCTATCTCCACACTATTATTTCTCTATTATTTGAACTTGTGCATCCAAGTTGATATTAAATATCATCAGACACTTTTTTTGTTATTGTGTAATCAAGTTAATTGGTTTCCATTAAAAAATTAAAATCCTTTTAATTGATTACATTAACTTGGAAGTAACATTTAGATCAGTAAGAAGAGCCTCGTAATTGATAAGATTGCCATATTGTCTCCAACTCAATATTATCATGTTATTCAAATTGAGGATATACTTCATTTTTCAATAGACATTTGCTATCATTGTGTGATTCTTTTAATTGGTTCCTTATAGGAAGGGTTAAAATCCTTTTAAATAAGTCATAGTAACCTCATAGGATCAATTGGATCAATAAGTAGAGTTTTTCAATCACATTCTTGCACATTTATACAAAGTATAAACAAATAAAAGTGCCAAAAAATTAGAACTGTAACCAATACTAGTCACTTATCATAAATCTTCATTGACTTTTCTTACCCAATAAAACACTGGTCCACTTCACATTTCATTAAATCTTATTTATTCACTTTCATATTCTAAATTTCCAATTATCACATTAGGAGTAGAAGTAGTCAACAAGCCTTCATCTATTCCAAACTTTATGCCACTATGGATAGATCCTTAAATCCAAATAAGTCACACAATCTACCTTAGCTATCAAGGTCCACTCGCCTAGGTTTAGTAGAGCCTAAAGTGCATGGATTCATCAACCATCTAGGTTAACTCTATTCATTGGTTCAAAAATGTTGTAAAGCTGACCATAGAGTTTGGCATCCTCTTAGGATTTGTAATCTACATTTTTGAGAACTAAAAGGTACCAAAACTCATGTTTACACTTTGAAATCAACTTTACTTTTCTATTTAAGTTATAGTGTCTCAGCTTTTATGTCAAAAATATTACATAGAGACACACTCTTTCTATGGGTGAGTAGTTCAACTCATAGCCCACCAGTGTTTGGCTGATGTAGTAGACTGCTCTTTCTTTGTTATTATGATCTAGTTGTGCTAGGAGAGCTCCCAATGTTTCTTGTGTTGTAGACACATAGAGTATCATTTCTTTGCCTGTAATAGGTGGCATCATGACTAGAGGAGTAATTAGGTACTCCTTTACTTTCTAGAATTATTGGTTGCATCTCCCATCCCACTTGAATGTGATTTATTTGTATAGTAGATGGGTAAAAGGGTGACACTTTTCTACCAGTTGTGCGATGAATCACTTGATAGATTGTAGCTTCCCTTGTAAACTTCTCAATTGCTTCAATGTCTTTAGTGTAGGAATTTCTAATATGGACTTTACTTTAATAGGGTCTACTTCAATTCCCCTTCTTGATACTATGTACCCTAGTAGCTTTCCAGATGTTACTCTGAATACATACTTTTTCAAGTTGAGTCTCAAGTTATACTGTTCTAGACTATCAAACACTTTTGCAAGGTTGATCAAGTGGTCTTCCCTTTTCATGGACTTCGCTAGTATGTCATCCACATAGTCTTCCATAATTGTATGTGGCATATCATGCAATATCATATTGATTGCTCTTTGGTAGGTTTTCCCTACATTTTTTAGACCAAATGGCATGGCATTCCAGCAAAAGGTCTCACAAGCACAAGTGAATGTCATTTTATGCTAATCATCAAGGGATGTTTTTATTTGATTATACCCAAAGAAACCATCCATCAATGATAGCATCTCATGTCCTGATGTTAGATCTACGATCATATCAATACTTGGAAGAGGGAAGCTATCTTTTGGGAAAGCTTTGTTCAGGTCTCAAAAGTCAGTGTAGATCCTTATGCCCCCAGTGGGCTTTGACACTAGTACTAGATTCGATATCCATTTAGGATAATCGATTGATCCTATGAAGCCCACATCTAGTAATTTCTTTAGTTCTACCTTTACCAATAGTGTCATTTGATGATTATGCATTTTCCTTAGTTTTTGATTGATAGGTCTAGCTTCAGGAAATACGGCCAAATGATGCACAACTAATGTTGGATCTAGTCATAGCATGTTTGCATATGTCCATGCAATTTTTTTCTTTCTTTCGTTGGTGAATGTTGTGAATTTCACTTTCTCTTTAGGATCAAGTGATGTTGCATGAAGGGTGATCTTTGGGTTCTCTGTTGTGCCAACATTGATGGATTCTTCTTCTACTAGGAGTGTTGACTTCTCTTGATATTCCAAAATAGGGAGATTGAATCCTCCATATTTAGGTTCCTTGGAGAGGTTTTCACCTTCAAATTTGTCCTTTATTTTCTTCTTTTTAGGATCCGATAGAGCCACATTGTGCTTTTCTTTGGGGAATCTCATTTTGATTTTTACATTATCCTTTTCAATTTTTTGACTGGAGGACACAATCTCCCCATTGAAATATGCTTCATATTTGAGTTCCATGATGAACCCTTCTTTATGATCTCTTGTTGGTATATCAATTTGAAGTCCTATAAACTTTGCAATTACTTCATCATTCTAGAATGGATCCAAAATAGGTGTATGTTTTTGTTGGTCCCAGTCTATCAACTGTGGGTAACAAAGGGGTAAACTATCATAATTATCTACAAAAATTACAAAATTTGTTGAGATGGTTAGTATGGTGTTGGTATCATTCTCCCATTGGGTGTCTAATTCATCATCGCTAGATGTGACAAAAGAAGGATAATCCCATTCATACTTGTTAGAGTCGGTTCTAAAATAATAATAGTCATTAGGAAGAGTTTTGATAAGTCGGGTAGGGGCTATCCAATGCTAAATCTTTCAAATAAGTTCTTGATGGGTAATTCATAGTTTATATGATGGTAGATATCCAATTTCTTAATGCTAGTAGAAGGAGCTCCTTTCTTATTAGAGGTATGTCCAATTTTTGGAGTAACCATGTCTATTAATCCATAACCTAGTCCCATTTTGTTTTTTCTTTGTTCCACTATGATAGGCTCCCATCTGCCTTATTTTTGTAGCCCAAGGCCACCTATTCCAATATATTCCTTTTTCTTAGCTAATTAATAGTCTTTACTGCTAGGATCAATTAGAAGGGGTTGTGGTTGTTCTAGCTCCTTTTGGTCCTCTTTGTAGATCATTGATGACAAGTCTTCTTTGAATATCTCTCCATCCTTCATATCTCCCCACTTGATGAAAATTGTAGGTTTGGCTATCAATTTTACTATTTGAACATATTTGATCCCCTTAGGGCCTCCATAAAGCTTGGGTGTTAGTGGAAGAATTCCAATGCAAAATGCTTGATTGAAGTGAGAATTTCCATTACCCTTGTCAAGTACTTGAAACTTGGTTTCAATTTTTGGTTGCTCACTTGATGTTGGCTTACTTGAGGTTGATGGTAGTGTGGAAGGCTCAACATATGAGAATGAATGAAATGATATGTCATTGTTAGGTATTTGATAGATTTTGTTATACTTCTCCTCCAATTTTGCATAAAAGTAGAAGAGTTCATGATTGGCATATAATGTAACCTCATTTCCTTCATGAGGAAACTTTAGACATTGGTGAAATTTTGAAGTAACTTCTTGTAGTGCATGAATCCAAGGGTGTCCTAGAAGGAGGTTATATGGTAACTCGAGGTCCAGTACCTAACATGTTTTTTTTGTGGTTGTCGGTCCTATCTACACAAGAAGCCTAATGGTTCCTTCCAAATTTCTTTAGAGGTCATCATAGGCCCTTATAGTAATTATTTTTCCCTTGTCTATTACATCATCAGAATACCCCAGCTATTTAACAAATTTTAAGGTACATATGTTTAGACCTACACTGTTATTTATCAACACTCATTTGACCATGTTTTTTTGGACAGCAACCTCTATGTAGAGAGCTTGGTTGTGCAATGATTTATGTGGAAGGTCTTTCCTAAAAAATACTAAATGGTGATTGGTTGTGATTTTTCCAACCATGGCTTGAAACTGATCCAGATTGAGGTCATTAGGGACTGATGCTTCCACTACTTTCTCTAGTATCTCCCTATGTGTGGGTGATAATTTTACTACTAGGATTGAGATCAAAGTAAGAGTATTCTTAAACTATTTCACAATACTATATTCATTTGATGACCTAGTTGTGGGTTTAGGTGGGGCTCCTTGTATTGTGAATTCCCTCAATGGGTAGTTACATTACATTCGGTGTCCCTACCTCATAAATTCAATACATATACCCTAGTGTCATCTTCTTGAGATAAAGTACCTAGAACTATGTCACCATAAGTGTAGTTAGGATTGTGATAATCTTGGTTCTTTCCTTTTTCATTCTTCTTAGCATGGTTCAAAATGGGATATGTGTAAATTTGAAGATCCTTGTTTCTAGAATGATGTTCTATATCCACTTCTCCCTTGTTGATCAAATATTGTATCATATGCTTGAGTCTCATACAATTGTTTCTTCTAAGTACTTCGATTTTGTGGAACTTGCATAAGTCCTCATTGTACCATGGTGTTTTGAAGCTTGGCTCCTCATATTTTTTGCAATCATTGACCTTGATGAGGTTTTGTTGCACTAGTTTTCACATGATCTTCTCAAATGGCTCTCCTAATGCAATGAACTTCCTCCTTCATTGATCATATTTCCTTTGTTTCCCTCCCTGATATGTCCATTGGTTGACTACTTGATTGTTTTGGGGATAGCTAAGTTGATTGTTTTGTGTCTTTTCAGGAGCATAACTCATTTGTACAACTTGAGGTTTCTTTTGTGGTCCATTAGGATTTTGTACATTCCACACAGCTCTAGCATCGACTACCCCATTGTTGGTGATGTTTTTGTTCTTAGCCCAAATATTAGGTTTCTCATTCGAATTAGAAGAATTGTCTCTTAGGTTGTTTAGCTTAATCCTCACCTTGCTATGAGATTCCTTTCTATATTTAATCCCTTTTCAATGGTCTCTTTGAAGTTTGTAGGGCACAACATTGTGAGTTGGTAGTTGACTCCTGCTTCGACATTGGAAAAAATATGTCAACTAGTTCCTTGTCGGGAATAGGCCATTTGGATCAACTTTCTTTATGTCTCCATCATTGTAGGTAGGAGGTGAAGGATTCTCCTTGACTTTGTTTAATTTTGTATAGATCTGTGATGGTGATGTCTTGTTCTATATTGAATAAGAAGTGGTTTACAAATTTGGTAGTTAGTTCATCAAAAAATTTAATTCATTGTGGCAGATGAGACAAACACTCTATAGCATGACCAATAAGACTATGTGGGAAGAGCCTCATTAGGTAGGAATCACTCTTTTGGACTTCCATGCATGATACAAAGAAATCTCTCACGTGTTCTACTAGATATCCATTTCCTTTGTATTTGTCAAACTTTGGTATTTCAAATTTTTTTGGAAAAGGAAGCATACTAATGGAATGATCAAAAGGAAATGGGCATATATCCTATAAGGTATAAGTTTTCTTTGGTTTTCCTATCTAAATGTCTAATATTCTTTGGTTCATTGCTTGTAGCTACATATCCACCTTTGTTTTCAGTACATTTGTATGTGGATCTTGTGCGTAGTAACCTTGTTGTCCTACCATGTTTTGGTCATAGGTTGGGTATTGTGGAGGTATGGGGCCTCAGTAACCATGTTGGGTGGAAGGAGGGTTAAATCCTTGTGTAAAATAAGGGTTAGGTCCATGTTGCATGAAAGGAAGGTTAGGTCCTTGTGTGAAAGGATGGTTAGCTCCTTGTCGAATGTAAGGAGGGTTAGCTCCTTGTTGTGTGAAAGGATGGTTAGGTCCTTGCTATTGAATGTAAGGAGGGTTAGCTACTTGCTGAATGGAAGGAGGGTTAGCTCCTTGTTGAAAGTAAGGAGGGTTAGTTCCTTTTTATGTGAAAGGATGGTTAGGTCCTTGTTATTTAATGTAATGAGGGTTAGCTCCTTGTTGAATGGAAGGAGGCTTAGCTTGATAGTGCATTGGTGGTACACCTTGTTGTTGGGATGAACTGTATTGAAAGTTACCCTAGTGGTGTGTTGTTAGGATACCTTGTTGATAGGATGAATTGGGAAGGGTACCATGTGGCACACCTTGTTGTTGGGACGAACTGTTTTGAAGGTTACCTTGATAGTGCATTGGAGGGGAACCTTATTGATGGTACTATTGATTGGGATTGGAACCATGTGACCCACCTTGTTGTTTGCACTTATTTGGAAGGAGACCATGTGACCCACCTTGTTGTTGATTGGGAAGGGGACCATTTGACCCACCTTGTTGTTGGTATTGATTTGGAAGGGGACCACGTGACCCACCTTGTTGTTGGTATTGATTTGGAAGGGGACCATGTGACCCACCTTATTTTTGGTACTAATTTGGAAGGGGACCATGTGACTCACCTTGATTGGAAAGGCTACACTATGGCACACCTTGTTGTTGGTATTGTTGTGGAAATTTCCCTTGTTGAGTTTGTACATTTTGAGAAGGGTCGATATATGAAGTGTTTTGGGGCATGTATTGTCCTATTGGTGGGTTGTTACCTTGTGGCACATATTGAGATGGACCTCCTTGATACTATTGAGCCACCACTACTTGTTTGATTTGGGATGGTTTCCTAAACAAGGGGTTATCCATTGATTGATCATTGCCTTGTGTGAAGACTGGTGACATGTTTGGAATCTCTAGTGGTTTAGGTATTTCACTCACAACTGAGTTATCTCCTAAGGGAATGAGATGGGGATTTTTAATAATTTCTACATTAAAGTACATGGGAAACTTAGCACCACTTTGTGCTAACTTGAAGAAGTAGGTGTTTGGATCCTTTCTTATGAGTTTTTCCACCAATTTGAGCACCTTGGGATTGTTAGAATGTTGAAATAATTCTTTATCATTTATTTCTTCCTCACTATCCACCTCCTCTATAACCATGCCCCTTAGGTTCTTGTTTGATCTCTCCATCACTTCTTGTTGTCTGCGAATTACCTCTTCATCACTAGGTGATTGGTTTGATGTTGCCTTATGTGGGTTCCTTTTGAAGAGTCACAAGGTTGCTTGGTCTATAACCCCAAGGGTCACTTCCTTCATTTGTGGTGTTTTTTGGTGGTATGCTAGTGCTACTTTGTTGGCCTCCATGTTTTTCATATGTTGTGATCTTGTAATTGTCATTAACAAGTGCCAAGATTTAGTGAAAATTTGGTGACTTCTAACTATGGAAATAAAAGAATGCTTTGTTTTGGGGATTTTTTGTTTTAAGGAAATGAAATTGTATTTATTTTTGAATTTTCTATTTTAAGGAAATGAAATTTTGTTTTTATTGGGTTTTCTATTTTAAGGAAATGAAATTGTGTTTTCTTTTGGATTTTCTATTTTAAGGAAATAAAATTGTGTTTGTTTTTTTTTTGGATTTTCTATTTTCGAAGGATGGTTTCTATTTCCATGCAAGAAGTGGTAATATGGGCCTTCTAGCTGTGCAATCTTCTCTTCACTCTTGTTTGTCTAGGATATTTGTTATGTTTCTTCACTGATTTGGTGTTTCCTTTTTCTCGAATATGAAGCTCCTTAAACTATTGATTATGTTTGTTTGTTCTCCTTCAATTAGCTCAAAGTTTGGTTGTATGATAGTTGTTGTAAAGTTTGGTTGTTGAACTGGAGCAATTGGACACCAAATGGTCATAAGGTGAAATGATGAAAATGTTGGTATTTTGATATGGATTTTGTGATTCTCAAGACCCTAAGGTTTGAGCGATGTTTTGGAATGACACTATTCTTGGAACTCAAAATGTTCAAAGACCTGGATTGATATTTCACTTCTTTTTTTTGGAGGATATATTGTGGGAAATTTACTTGAACTAGCCTTGAGGTTCAAGCAAATGTTGATATCTTAGAAGTGTGAGTGAAGGAATGATCCAATTTTGTTTATTTTTATTTTGAATTCTAAGAGTAGAATGAAGTGTTGGATTTTGTAAATGGATGATAGACTATATGACATATTGTGGGATTACAATTGTTTCCATTTTTCAAAATATTTTTTAACCAATTTTGGATTGATTTTCTAATTTTTACTAGAAAATAGAGTAAAAGCAGTAAGTTTGAAGCAAAAGTGGTTGATTATGTCAAAAGTGGCCAAATTTTGGGCAAGTGTGGAAGAAACAAAAAAGCAATTGCGGCCAGTTTTCTCAAAAGCGGCCTTTGTATCAATTTTTTTGACCAATGATTTGTACAAGAAAAAGCAAACTTTTTGGTCAAAAGCAGTAGGTTTTTAGCCAACTATATTTGAAAATTATGTCAACTATGACAATAGTAGGAGAAACTGTGATATTTTTAGAGCAAGTGCATTTAGTTTTCTCAAAAGTGCTAAATTTTCATCAGTAACTATCATAAGATAGAGAAAAAAAGTGCCAAGTTTTGTCAACTATGGCCATTTTTTGGTCAAATGGGGCAAAAATAGAAGCAAAAGTCATCTATGTTCAGTTTTGTTTTCTAGTTTTTGTATTAATAGTAGTTTGGATGAATTTTGCAATTTTGGATAGCTTTGTTTGATTTGATTTTAAGGTTTTGGCAAGTGATAACACAACACAACAATGAAAACTATTTGACCTAAAAAATGTTTACAACTTTAAGCACATTTCTTTCAACAAAAGCTCAATGTTCATGGAATTCAAAATGTTAAAACCTATAGTTTTCAAGGTTTTCTTCATTCTTAATACGATTTGAAATGTGATCCTAAACATTTGGAAACCTTCAAAGATATTTGTTTAAGATATCTTTTAGGGAGTGCAAAAATAAGGCTCTTTTCAAAGTATTCACACTAAATTAAAAGGGTTTGATATTTGAGAACCATGTTAAATGCTTGTTTAGATGTGTTCATTTTAATTCAAGCACATTTTTTGATGTTTCAAAGTAACTAAAATATTTTTGGAAATTTTGTGAAGATAATGTACACCCTAAGGATAGACACTTCCTCCTAGATGGGCTTACCTCATGCCCCGAAGGGATTATTTTACATGCAACAAATGGAGAGTGTTTTAAGCTCAACCATAAGTCAGACTTGGTAAGTAACTTTTCATAATCAAATTTCTGATGCACCACTTCAGAGAATGTTTTGGCTAAAAGGGGTAGCTTCTACAACATTGGTTCTTAGTCATGTTTCAGGATAAACTAGTGTCTATACATGTGATAATTCACTCAATTAAGATGTCTCCTAGCCCTTGCAGGTTTTTATGTATCTCATGGATACTAGGGGAGACTTTCTTCGGTATAGAATATCTGCACCAGGTGGGTGATGAACTTTCCTCACACCCACAATTATTTATATAGTGAACCAAAACAGAAGTACCACTCAGGTCATTCCCTCTCACAAGTTGGGAGGTAGGCCTTCTAAAGGTATGCTTTGAAATGTAAACACTGTGTGAAACTCAAGATGCTTTTCATCACCCAAGATCACTGAAAGTCATGAGGGGAGAGGATAGACACCTAGTTTGACAAACACATAATGCATTTGATTGAAATGTTCATTCTAAGCCTCAAAAAAATGAAAAAAAAGGTAAAAAGTAAAATTAAATTAAATGAAAGTGTGTACAAGATAGCAATTTGTTCTTTTTGCATGCACCAAAGTGAAATATTCTAGATTTCAGACAAAGAGATAGAAATGTGCAAGACAAGTTGATTTTTTCATTTTAAACACCAACCAAAGTGTTTTTTTAAAGCTTTTGTCTCAATGGTCAACAAAAGAAAATCATGTGTTCGTCAACAAAATGAAAGAGTTTGGTCAAAATCAAAATAATTTTTAGAGCACCAAAAGGAATTGTTTTTTCTAAACTAGAGAGCTTTGGAAAATTCTTTTTAGAGCACCAAAATGAAAGTGTGTGGATTTGTGGGGTTCTTTTTAATAACACCAATTGAGAGTATTTTCTAAGCTAGAAAGCTTTGAAAATTTTGTTTTAAAGCACCAATTTGAAATTTTACTAAGCTAGAAAGATTTCAAATTTTCATTTTAGAGCACCAATTGAAATTTTGCTAAGCTAGAAAGCTTTGAAAAGTTCATTTTAAAGCACCAATTAAAATTTTGCTAAGCTAGAAAGCTTTGAAAAGTTCATTTTAGAGCACCAATTGAAATTTTTTGGATTTGTGGGGTTCATTTTATAGCACCAAATTGAACTTTTATAATGATGAAAGCTTTGAAAAATTCAAAGCTTTGACCATTTTCCTTCTCTGCAATAAACATGTTAATTGTTCTTGGATAAACACATGCCATATTTCTGCAAATCCTGCATAAAAAAAATTAGCACTTGTCAAACACCCAAACCAAACAACCATTAGTGTTAGAAATCATAAACATGACTTTCAAGTTTTGGATAAAAATTTAACAGGAAAAAGCAAAAAATTTAGCAAAAGCGGCTCTTTCAGAAAGCAAGTGTGGATGAAAAACTCAAAATCGGCTTTTGCTTTTTAGAAAAAGCAGTTGAAAAACTCAAGTGTGCCCCTATCATTTTGGAAAAAGTTCCAAAAAACTCAAAAGTAGATAGAAAAATTCAAGTGCAGTAGAAACGTGAAATCAACTGCAAAAAATTCTTGTAGCCTGTGCATGGAAACTTTTCCAGTGCATTTTCAAAAACTATAAATTCAAAATTTGCTCATAAAATGGTTAGTGCTCAGGATCATGGTCCCACTAGGTGTGATAGAATGTGTAAAAGGGAAATTGGAATGATGCAATAATAGATCAAAACAATGCTTGAATTGAAACTAATCCAAAAAAACAAAAAGACAATTCATGCCC
This sequence comes from Sequoia sempervirens, assembly GCA_007258455.2. Classification (NCBI taxonomy): domain Eukaryota; kingdom Viridiplantae; phylum Streptophyta; class Pinopsida; order Cupressales; family Cupressaceae; genus Sequoia; species Sequoia sempervirens. The sequence continues at coordinate 14,876 of VDFB02042841.1, forward strand.
ATTACTCACAAAATGAAACTACAAAATCAATGAATTCAAGAACGTAATTGAAAGAAAAAAATAACAATGAACTCAAAACAATGTAGCTTTACCATCCCATGTCGAAGTGTTTTCGTAAAGATGTTGGGTTGTCCATATCAATGTGAAGCCTCCATTGTGTGTAGCAAAAAACTTCAATAACATGCAATGTTGTTGATCAAATATATGTGTAAAGCTTCAAAAGGTTGATTGTGATTTTGGAATTACTTCATTGTGCAAATGATATTGATTCTCCAATCATTTTTTAGAAGAAATATGGTTGTTATATATAATTTATGTTTCGAAATGAATGCTTGAGATCGCATGGTATAATATCTCGATTAATGGTTTGAAACCATTGAGAGGATTTAGATGGGAATAATCAGTGAAAATTAATTACATAATTGGTGTGATTGAAGAAATCATTTTGAATGTTCAATTGGATTGAGGAAATAGATTGATCTGTCAGGAATAGATGGATTAGTCAGAAACTAGAGTGAGCAATCGAGGAATCATAATTTGCTCAATCATGAAAGTGGGTGAGGATAACTGGGTGGGTGCAAAAAGATGGAGGGCCAAATTATGGCCAAATTTTTTTTTTTAAATGATAGGATATAACACAAGCACGTTATAATGTGAGCACGTTCGTGAGCACATTATGGCTTGGTGTGACCAAGTGTAAGGCTCATCCACATCGAGCCTATTACATGCTCATGTTATAATGCAAGTGTGTTATATGTTATTAAAACCAAAAAAAAGAAAATTGAATTCATTTTTACTATTTGTTGTTTTAGCTTCCCATGGCCAAAAACCTTGTGTTTTGCACACTCTCATTTTGGAAGGAGATTTTGTAGCATTTTTGTCATCGATTTGTTGCAAGTTCATCACCAGGATACTACCACATCGATGGGCAAGTAGAATAAGTAAGGATTTTTTTTTTGTTGTGATTTTTTTATGAAATTATTAGTTTTAGGTTGTTTCTTATATTCATTTGTTTAATTTGTAGGAAATGATAATGATCCTAAAAACCCTCTTCAAAACCCTCCTGAAAATCCTTAAAAACAAAAGCAACAACAACATGAACAAAATCCTCAACAACCACATCAACAATCTCCTCCACCAATCCCTCAACATCCTCCTGGTACTTAGTAGAATTTAATGGGGGTTATTGAAAATAATAAAAAATATATTAAGGATTTAATCATGAGGTTAAACGATCCTTAAGGATCAACCATGGAAATAAGAACACTTGAAAATTCACTAAAAGAAATGTTAAAACATGTAGATACAATCAATAAAAAATTAAGTGGTTGGAAATATAGGAGGCAGGCGGCTAGGAATTTTTACACAAATAAATTATCATATAAAGAAGTAAAAGATGAAAAAATTATAAACTATGATTTATGCACATTATTCACCGACCCACACAAAAATCAAAATTTTGACCTCAATGTGAAGAGGTTTCCTATCTATTGGTGCCACCACCAAGGGATTAGGAAATTTTTTTGGGATAGGTGGTACATGGTTTTTGATTACCCACCATGTAACAATTGTGAAGTCCCACAATATTTCCTAAGAAAACTCTACTATGAGTTCATCCTAAACAAAATATTGAATTATTTTGATATGAGGGACTTCCAGGGGAGAGGTGGGGGATCAACTCAAGATAGACCTGGTGCCCAATAAGATCCTAGGCGACAAGCGAAACAACCTCTTGCTAGGCCGGCTCATGAGCACATCATTATCCCTTCCATCATGAAGGAGAGTGTTGAGGTAGACACTTTGCAGGCTATCAGCTTTTTGACCCAAAGTGTCATCTAGCATGCCAATCCTATAGTACAGCACCATCCAAGAGAGTCTTTGAGTGGTAGGCTTCCACCCCATTCATGTTAGGTTTGTGGGGTGACTTGTACATATGACCGCACCGACACTCAGGAGGCTACTACACAGGATATATCTGTAGCTACGGAGATGGTGAGGGAAACTGACATTTTGAATGAGGCTTATGGCATCGATACTCAAGTAAATGTTAGCATGTTCATTGAATTTAATTTCTTAAATTTCATTTTTGAAATGCAAGATTAACTAATTTATTTTTATGATTGTAATAAAATTTTAGGGTCACAGTGTTGATATTAGATACATCAGCCCTACATCTACTTATTACTCCATTGTATCTACCGTTGAGGTATGTAACTAGTAAACAATTATAAATTTATTACATTTTAACAGCATTGTTATATGAATGGTATTCTAATATCTAATTTTGGATGTTGAATAGGCTAACATTGGAGGTTTCGTGGGAACACCTCCCAGTGCTAGTGGAGTTGGACAAACCTTCACGCAAGTAATAGAATAAAGAGTTTAACTAATGAATTGTACTTAATAGATTTGTGTAGCTTATATTCATATCATTGATTACATTACATTGCACATCTTTAAACTCAAAGCATTACTTCACATTCCATAAAAAATAACTATATGTTGATAGATGATAAAATTTCAACTACAATATAGTTGTTTAGAAAGTCAGCATAAGTAGTGATGCAATCACTTCACATAGCATAAGTAATAACTAGGAGTAGATTCCAATTACATTTGCTTGTCATGGAATTCCATGAGCACTTTTTATTGAGGAATCTTTTCAAAAATTTCACTCATTGTCTATGTTATGGATGCTTGGAAGAAAAATATCAAAGAATAATAGTAAGCAATAGCATAGACAAGGAAATGAGTTGTTTGGAAAAACGCCCCAAAGAAATGTGGTCTCAAGGTGATGGACTTTCTTTGAGGAATTTTTTCAAATAGCTCACTACTTTTTATATGCTACGACATTTTCCATACATGCCTACCAGAGCATTTTATCAACCAATTCACTTCCTTGTTGCTATGGCTAAAAGCCTAAAAAAGGTGCTTTCCAACAAACTATGGGTTCTTGGAAAAAATTTATCAAATAATAATAGTAAACAATAGCATAGACAAGGTAGTGAGTATTTTGAAAAAATGCCTCAAAGAAATGTGGTCTCATGGTGATGGAATTCCATTACATCACCATGAGACCACATTTCTTAGAGGCATTTTTTCAAACAACTCACCACTTTTTCTATGCTACCACATTTTCTATACATGTCTACCAAATATTTTTATCAAACTACTTGAACTTCCTTGTTGCTATGGCTAAAATCCTAAAAAGGTGTTTTCCAACAAACTATGGATGCTTGGAAAAAATATATCAAAGCATAATAGTAAGAAATAGCTTAGACAAGGAAGTGAGTAGTTTGAAAAATGCTCGAGAAGAGGTCTCATGGTGAGTGGAGATTCCATTCCATCACCACATGAGACCACTGATTTATTTGAGGAATTTTTCAAACAACTCACTACCTTTTCTATGCTATCACATTTTCCATACATGTCTACCAAAGAATTTAATCAATCTACTCACTTCCTTTTTGTTGGCTAAAAGCCTAAATTAGGTGCTTTCCAATAGACTACAGATGCTTGGAAAAAATCTATCAAAGCATAATAGTAAGCAATAACATAGACAAGACAATGAGTAGTTTGAAAAATTCCTCGAAGAAATGTGGTCTCATGGTGATGGAATGTCATTCCATCACCATGAGACCACATATTGGTATTTTTCAAACTCACCTGCCTTTTCTATGCTACTACATTTTCCATACATTTCTACCAAAGCATTTTATCAAACTACTTGAAGTTGATTGTTGCTATGACTAAAATCCTAAAAAGGTGCTTTCCAATAAACTATGGATGCTTGGAAAACATATATCAAAGCATAATAGTAAGCAATAGCATAGAAAAGGTAGTGAGTAGTTTGAAAAAATTCCTCGAAGAAATGTAATTCCATCACCATGAGACCACATTTCTTTGAGGCATTTTTTCAAACAACTTGCCGCCTTTTCTATGCTACCACATTTTGCATACATGTCTACCAAAGCATTTTATCAAACTACTCACTTCCTTGTTGCTATGGCTAAAATCCTAAAATAGGTGCTTTCCAACAAACTATTGATGCATGGAAAAAATCTATCAAAGCATAATAGTAAGAAATATCATAGTCAAAAATATATAGTTTAATAAGTACTCAAAATTTTGTTCATTATCTCATACATTATAAGCCATGACGTGCATCACTATTGTATTTTTCATGATTGAATAATTTGTTGTTCTATTTTCAAATGTTGGAAGTGGATACACTTCCAAATGTTCATAGGGTAATGGAGTTTGGTGTTTCTTCTACTATAACTCCTCAATTCCTCTCATGGAGGTATGAGGATGATTACTAAATTTCAATTTGCATTCATTGTTATAGATGTTAGTTAGTGAAAAATCAAACCATTATTGATTTGTAGATTAATTTCTCTTTGGATGGTTTCTATAGGGCTTCGGCATGCCTTAGCATGGGCACGTGAACCTTTCCCTTGAGGAGAGTGATCGTCTAGTGGAGGTAAGTGATTATTTTGTTAAATGTATCATTTTTTATAGTGTAATTTCTATATATTAATTTTTGTGATCGTCTAGTGGCAATAAGTGATTATTTTGTTAAATATATCATTTTTTATAGTGTAATTTCTATATATTAATTTTTTTACTTGTTATTGTAATAAATACAGCTTTACCAAGAACTAAACCCGAGGAGCACCAAGAGCACTCCTCAACCTTAGAACAAACGAGTGACAGATTTATCTCCATCTGTTCGACAAGCAAAGGGAAAGAACTTGTTTCTAGAGCATGGAGAGCAATGACTTTTGATTCCAAAGCTCTTTTTTGTATGCCTATATGGCATTTTTGTACATATCTTATATTGGATATATTTGACATTGTATGCCTATATTTTGTTGCATATATATATAGTTGTATATATAAATGTTGTATATATTTTGTATTGGATATATTTTGTTCTATTCCTATATGGAATTATTGTAAGCCTATATGGCTATTTTGTATATATTTTATACTTATACTGACATATATTGATGTATGCCTACATGGCTATTTGGTTAATACAAACATTTTTTATTGATGGTGTCCATATTTGTATTATAAATCCATGGTTCAATAGATATGAGTTACATGTATTCAATTGTATACATTACAAACTATGTGTATACTCTGTGACTTACATGTACTCCAATGTATACTTTGTGACTTACGTTTTTTCATGCTATACCTTGTATTCATGCATATACTTTGTATTAATTTGTGTATACTATGTATTTGTGTGTATACTTCAAGGATTACATGTATTTGAGTACTTGTGCTTCCCTTATTCACATGTATGCTTGACTTATTCATGTGTATACTTATTAGTTGGTTAGCCCTAGCATTGATCATCACTATCCTTCATGGTTTGTCTTGAATATTTATTGATTGATGTTTTAAACAACTTTATTAGTTGATGATAAACAACTTCAATATTTATAGGAATACTAGTAGAGTTAAAAATTACAAAATTGTACAAATTGAAAAGAAAAGATTAGCTATAAATAAATGCACTTATTATTAACTTGATAATTGATTAAGAATGAGTATAATATATATATCAAGAGATGAGCCTTATAGAATGGTAACTGCCAAGTAGAAAATAGGCAAAACATTCCCAATACTTTGAAAGCAATAATCCACCCAAAATTGCAATAGGAGATAAGGAAAATGAACCCACATAGGAATAACTAAATAAAGAACAGTTCACCCTTCACAGCTTGGTGAAATCATTGTCAAACTTAGAAGATTTTAAAGATAAAGAAGAATTATGATCTATATAATATAGAATTAGTACCCACTTTAATGACTACAAAATTTTCAACCATGGGCTTATTATGCTTTTTCAAATTTGGTGAGAAGGCTTATTTAAGATCCTTGAGCAATGTATTTCCAAATTCCCCCTTGTTCTTACATATCTCAATTCAATTTAATTCAATGAGTTCCATCAAATGCTTTATCTAAAAGCGAAAAACACGTTTTCAATTGGTATTCCATGAGATGTTTCATAAAAAGATTCCAATATATTTAATCTTTTGATTGGAACAACTCAATTAAGCAAAGGATACATAATCTTCACAAAACTTGCAAAACATAATATTCATAGTAGATGATGAGTAGTTAACTTCTTAACAAATTATCATACAAACATTTATCTTGAATAGTCTTTAAACATTTTCACAACATAATCCTCATAGTACAGAATGAATTGTTATGTTCTTGATCCATCACCATATAAACACGTTGAAAGATGTATATGTCAACTTTTTGTAATATTATTTCTTGTATAGGAAATGGACTTGGGAGAAAGATTTATAATTTATAATACAAATAAGAAATGGATTTAGGTGAAAACTTTATTTATCACACCAAATAATAAATATATGTGATTGCATCATTTGTTTCTCTTAGACTCCAATTTTCAAGCATAGCAAATCATTTCAAATGAAAATGACAAAAAATTTCACAACCAAAGTTGTTAATTGAGGAAAAAATAAAATGTTTCCAAGTTCCACCATTGTAAGGGCAAGGATAATAATTAAAAAAATTCTTGCACTTTCTATACTTGAGGATGATCATATGTTTTTGGTGTGGAAAACTTAGACTTCTCAACTGTCATGTGAATGTTTCTCTTTTTTATTGTTTTGCATTCTATCATAAGGGATCAAGCTGGTTGAACATAGCTTTAAGTGATTCGGAATGTTTGGTTGTGAAAGAGGACCATGCCTAGTGTAAACGTACCTATCAAGATGTGTTGGAATAGTTCGTTTGGTCACACGAGTTGTGGAATGAAAGCTGCACCACTTTGTAACTTTATACTACTTGCATTTGACACTTTTTCCATCAAGTGAAAGTTGGAAACCATGGGAAAATTAATCTGAGATACCAAAAGCTAAGAGACATTATTGTACAAGGTCCCAATGTGATTTTGTAGGCTTAGATGGAGAGTTCATAAGTGTCACAGTTTCCGAGTAATAGCCCGTCAAAGATTACAACCATTTTGCACTTTAGACCCTTAAGGGATCGAGTTGACTGAACATAGCTCAAAGTGATTTGGCATGTTTGGGTGTGAAAGAGGACCACTCATAGTATAAACATACCCATCTAGATGCATTGGAATAGTTCATTTGGGCACACAAGTTGCAGAATAAAAGTTGCACCACTTTGTAACTTTACACTGCTTGCATTTGACACTTTTTCCATCAAGAGAAAACTAGACACCACAAGAAAATGATTCTGAGATAACAAAAAATGAGAGAGGTTATTGTAGAGGGGCCCAACATGATCCCATAGGCTTAGATTGAGAGTTCATAAGCATTACGATTTCTAAGTAGTAGCCTGTCAAAGATTGTTTCTCTTTTGCACTTTGGACCCTTAAGGGATCGAGCCAGTTGAACGTAGCTAAGAGTGATTTAGTGTGTTTGGGTGCAAAAGAGGATTATTCTTAGCATAAATTTACCCATTTGAATGTGTTGGAACAATTCATTTGGTCACACTGGTTGCAAAATAAAATTTGCACCACTTTACAACTTTACACTACTTACATTTGACACTTTTTTCTATCAAATAAAAACTAGACACCATGGGAAAATGACTCTGAGATAACAAAAACTGAGAGAGGTTATTATAGAGGGGCCCAATGTAATCTCATAGGCTTAGATGGAGAGTTTGTAAGTGTCACAGTTTTTGAGTAATAGTCTATCAAAGATTGCAACTATTTTGCACTTTGGACTCTTAAGGGATCGAGTTGGTTGAATGTAGCTTAGAGTGATTTAGCATGTTTGGGTGTGAAAGAGGAACATTCCTATTATAAACATACCAATATGAATATGTTGTAATAGTTCATTTGGTCACAAGAGTTGCAAAATGAAATTTGCACCATTTTGCAACTTTACACTACTTGCATTTAACACTTTTTCCATCAAGTGAAAACTGGACACCATGGGAAAATGACTCTGAGATAACAAAAACCAAGAGAGGTTATTGTAGAGGGGACCAACATGATTTTGGAGGCTTAGATGGAGAGTTCTTAAGCATCACATTTTCCAAGTAATATTTCATCAAATATTTTAGTCATTTGCACTTTGGACCCTTAAGGGATTGAGTTGATCGAACATAGCTCGGATTGATTCGATGTGTTTAGGTGCAAAAGAGGACCATGCCTAGCATAAACATACCCATCCAGATGCATTAGAATAGATTGTTTGGTCACACGAGTTGTAGAACAAAAGTTACACCACTTTACAACTTTACACTACTTGCATTTAACACTTTTTCCTTCAAGTGAAAATTGGACACCATAGGAAAATGACTCCAAGATAACAAAAACCGACAGAGTTTATTGTATAAGGTACCAATGCAATCTCATAGGCTTAGATGAAGAGTTTGTAAGAATCACGATTTCCGAGTAGAAGCTCATCAAAGATTATTTCCCTTTTTCACTTTGGACCCTTGAGGGATCGAGCCGGTTGAATGTAGGTCGAAGTGATTCATCATGTTTGGGTGTGAAAGAGAACCATGCCTAATGTAAACATACCCATTTGTATGCATTGGAACAATCTGTTTGGTCACACGACTTGTAGAACGAAAGTTGCATCACTTTGCAACTTTACATTGCTTGTAATTGACACTTTTTCCATCAAGTCAAAATTAGATACCACAGAAAAATGACTTGGAGATAACAAAAACTAAGAGATTTTATTGTAGAGGTTCCCGATGTGATCCCAATTCCTTAGACATAATGCTCGTAATTGACATGGTATCCAAGTAACAGGCCATCAAAGATTGTTTCCCTTTTCCAATTTAGACTATTAAGGGATTACATTGCATGAATTACAAATATTTGAGAGCAGCAATAAATCTCAAAATTTGAGTAAATATCATGACAAATTTTTATGTGAATATATGGTATGCTATATTGATATTGATATATAATCATTAAGATGATTTGTTTTAATAAATTAAGTTTTTATAATAAGTTAGTCAATTGGTGCTAGTTATAATAAAGAGAGAAAAAAAGAAGAAAAAGAATGATTGGTAACCATCAATGGTTATTACACTCACTATATTATTAATATGTTGTTTACAATAAAATGAGATTTATTTGGCAGTCCTAATTCTTGTGTTTGTGCTACAATTTTCTAATATGCTTCATACACCATTCTGAAACCCAAGTGCTTGTAGTCACAATACTTTCTCAAAACTATCAAGTGGTTATACAAAATCATGAGAAAAAAATCAAACTATGTGAATTCCAATACCCCACTTAAATATTGAATCAATGTGCTCCATTTTCATGCACACAAACTTAACTTATAAGATTCTCTCATAATAACCAAAGATATGATTCAAGGATGCCTTAAGTACTCTATTTTCACAGATATTTTACAATTTCACTCATACATTCAAGATTCTCTTATAATTCCTACATCATAGGTGCTCATGATGAGGTTAACTTCAAATGAATAACTTGAAATTCCATCGCTAAAATTCACACACTCTTTTATAATGGCCTAAAATTAGAATTAATATTTGTCAAGATCATCAAAATAAGGATGTTGCATTGCTTTTTTGGCTGAGATTCTCTTGGATGGCTCATAAATCAGCATTTTTTGCAAGGAGAAACCAATCAATTTTGTGTAGGTTACTTACAAATAGGAAAAGTAAAAGAAAAAGAAAGAGCATCCAAAATGGAAATGAAATGAAAATAGATGGAAGGAACTTACATACAACAAATCCACACCATTTGGTTCCAACTTGGGAACAACAAGGCTTAAATCTTGATGCTTGCATTGAGGATAGGCATGCCAGTCTCTCAACTTAGTCACTCATGGCCATACATTTTCATTGGGAGTTCCAAGATACCTATTGCACACAACAGCCTCTCATGAATAGAAAATGAATAGAACATAACCAAACTATTACTTTCCAACCTTTTGGAAACTTGTAGCCTATTATAAAAACAACACAATTTAATCTTCCACTTAGTTTACTTATAGAGAATATCCTACATCATTGTTTTTGCATATTTTTGAGAAAAAATAAAATACCATTGAACTTTGTATCCTTTGCCATAGTTCTAAACATAAAATGTGCTATATTTGCAAGTCTGATAACTTCATCAATCACCTACATACATGATATTAACATTAGATGATAGTGTTTGCATCATAGCATTGGCATCATACAAATTAATGTGCATACAAGTATAAATTAATAAGAACCAATTTTCATACTTAAAAATTAATCCAACGAACCATCTGGGTCTTCTCTACTCTTTATTGTGTCAAGTATTTCCTCGTGGTTAGACTCATGCACCTTCCACAAGGTCTTGTTCAAAGGTTTACCCCCATATTTAGTCAAAAAAACAATGTATGCCATGACAAAGTTTGAGTAATGAAGAATCTTTCAATGCATGTCAAAGTCTTGAAACAACCAATATTTAACACTCTTATGTGGGTACCTTCTAAGCCATGTTCCAATAACAACAATTGAGTCTATAGGGTATTCAATGTTATCTCCATCTATAATTAGGGCCTCCAATTTCTTTTTGGCCTCAACACAATGACACAAGTAATAGTTTGTTCCCTCTTTGTTGTCTTCATATACAATAACTGCATAAACATTCCCTACATTGTTATGTATAGCAAATTAGATGAATCAACATTACAAATACACTACAAAGTAAGATAACAATAGGAGTTTCAAAAACTATGCAAGTAGATGTATTACCTAGTTGAACTAGATCTGATATGTGGTCAAAGTCAACCAATGAATACATCTGTGTTAGTTCCAATGTTGTAAGAGGGCGATACGTGTGAAGTGGGCTAAGATAACTTAACAACCATTTCTCAACCCACTCCTTTGACTCACAATCATCCCAGGCTTGCATTGTACATGAAGAACAAAAGCATGCCATACTTTGTGTGTTGATACTCCATGAACCTACATTTGAGCTAAGGAAAGAGTGTATCTCTCTTGATCCTATTAGTGTACAACAATCCTCATATGGTGCAATGTTAGTATTATCCATCAACCAAAAAAAATTATGAACTGAAGACATACCTTCATTACTTTGACCCATCAAAGCATTACACCACTCAATGATTGATTTTGCATCTATCAACTTTGCATTGTCTTTATACTTTAACTCTTCTCATGTTAATGCTCTTTTCACACATGCTTCTACACCATCATACTCTCCCTTTCCATGTGCGGCCTCACAAAAGTTCAACATAATTTGAACACCTGTAATGACATAGATCTGCTCAACTAGTAGAACATGTGTGAGTTCTTGAACTGTGTTGCACAGTTATCCAACCATATTATATGTTGATTGTATGTTATGCCCCTCTTAGCCAAATCATTGTAGAACATCTAGAAGCAACCTTGCATGAACTCTAGAGAATGTGTGATCATCACTAGTATAAAAGTGATACTCCCTCAATACCTTCCTTTGGTCCTTTGTACTATCAGTTGCATGAATGAATGCTATGTGCACAAATATCAAAACCTATGTGGAGTTGTAATATTGTTATTGCACCTCACATTGTGGTTGTAGAGTGTAGTTCTCTGCAAATTCAACCATTGAAACTATGCTTCCAACTAGAAAGGTTTCCTTGTATAACTTGAATTGTGTGTCCAACCATCAGGCTCTATGGGTATGCCTTGCATACTCATACACTATATTGTCATGAAACATAAACATAAATTGATACACTGGAATCTTATGAATAACCAAATCACACATTTTTGTTTGATTACCATCTTTTTTAACGTATGCCACTATTTTATACTTCCTAAACTCTACTAGTTGCTTTCCCACCTCATGTGTGATTTCCATATGTTGACATACTAGAATATTTTGCAAGCCACCGCAACGCTGACATGAACCATCCAAGCATAGTTTCCTATAGAATATTTTTCCATCCTCTATTTAACATAAAAAAAATTATGATAACTCTCTTGAATATGTTGGTGGGGCTTGTATGCCACAATCCTGCAAAACATCATTAGTATGCAAATCTAAACATATATAATGATAAACATCATAATGGTTAGAGAATTCAATATGTAATCTATAACAAGTAGTGTGTGTGTGTGATTTATCTTGACATAAAAAGGTTTAATCATTTCAAAATATATTTGAAAATTTTTAATTTGAGGATAATCCTATTGAAATTTATGAAAAAATTGGGTTTGAGTTGTATCCAAAAAATGTTTTGGATGTGGCTCATGGTTCCGACTATCGATTCTCCTTCTCACCACATCTCTTTGATTTGGAGATGGCCTTGTGTTATTCTTCCAATACTCTTCAATTAGTGTTCTCAATTCTTCAACAATTGATTTATCCTTTCGTGGGAGTCTCCTCAATAATACCCATAATTCATTTGAATCGGTGCTCTCAATTCTTTGCTGCCCTTGAACGGCTCTTGATAATTTTTTTCTATTCATTCTCAATTGTTCACTCATCTTTCTAATGAGACAATATCTCCTTGTTTAACCACTTACCAAAGTCGATGTAATGACATGTCAGGTGACATTACTATCCTTTGAGCATGAGGTCTTACCCACACTCTCATAAGCATCCATTTGATTCTTCACAACAGTGTTTTCACTTGAAGCATTTGTTGTTCTCAATCCAAGAATCTTCATGATGTTTCTATAATTTAGACCTCACACCATTTCAACAAATAGTTGATATCTTAGAGTCTCATTTATCCTTTCAAAGAAAAATTTCCAAATCTTATCAGTATATCTTCTACAAGTGTGTGCTAGAATCTTACCTTCCATGTGCTGCAAAATATCCTCATCAATATTAATCAAATACTTTGGCTTTCTACGCAAAACTCTAGGTGGTGTTCTCCTAGGTACATACATCTCAACATTAGGAATTTCATCAATATTTAAGTGAGGTGGGCTAGATCGTGTACCTTCAATCGAAGGTGAAATAGACAACATACCTTGAGGTTGACATGGGGATGATGTCATACCTTCTTCATAAAATCTTAGTGATGATGTACTCTCAACTTGAGATGTGGTGGATGGTGTCCCTTCATATTCACTTGTGGTAGATGGTGTCATTCCATATTCACTTGTGATAGATGGTGTCCCTCCATATTCACTTGTGGTAGATGGTCTCCCTCCATATTCACGTGTGGTTAATGGTGTCCCTTTGTATTCACTTGTAGTAGAGGGTGTGTCTCCAACTACAGTATTTGAATTTGTCTTAACATGATGCTTTCACATTTGTTCCCTTTGTGCCACCAATGCCTTTTCTCTTTTTTATGGTTGAGGTTCCTCTTCAATTGGCTTGTTTTCGTCAATCATATCCAATTTTTTCTTCTGATGATATTCCCTCATCCATTCTTTATTTTTTGCTTTATTAGTTTCATACTCTTTGTTTATTGGTTTATTCCTTCTTCATTTCCTTGGCATGGTGGATAATTTTACCTATAGCAAGGTAATGAGACAAATATTAGTTCCTAAAAAATGAATCCATACAAATAAATGAAGTATATGTCATTTAAGTCTTCATACAAAATACTTACAATGATCCTGTAGAAGAGTATTTCTAGCATAGACAAATGTCACATGAATTTTTTGGATGGAATGCCTTAAAGAAATGTGATCATGTGGCATGCCATGATTAAAAGATAGACTCAAAATGGAAGCATGGAAAAGACATATGAATTGTTTGACAATAATTTTTTTGTAGACATGTATGCAAAATGTGGTAGCATTGGCAAGCTAGTGAGCTCACTAACTTGCCAATGCGGTAGGGTTGACAAGGTAGGGGCAGTGTGAGAAAATTCCTCATAGAAATGGACCCATTTCTATGAGGAATTTTTTCACACTGCCCCTACCTTGTCAACCCTACCACATTAGCAAGCTAGTGAGCTCACTAGCTTTCCAATTTGGTAGGGTTGACAGGGTAGGGGCTGCGTGAAAAAATTCTTCATAGAAATTGACCTCATTTCTATGAGGCATTTTCTCACGTGCACTGCATCACCATGAGACCCCATTTCTATGATGTATTTTCTCACGCCGTCCCTACCTTATCAACCCTACCACATTGGCAAGCTAGGAATAAATCCCTACCACTCTCTCTTACTCCCTCTATTTATCTCTCTTTATCTTCCTCCCATTGCCTCTCCATCACTCCCTCTCTCTCCCACTCCCTCTCTCTCCCTATCTTTCAAGTCTCTCCCTTCCACCCACTCTCTCTCAAGTCTCTCCCTCTAGCACCCTACCTAGGTAACTCTCTCTCTCTCCCCCCTCTCTCTATCTATCCCTCCCACCCTACCTAGATAAGTCCTCACTCCCCCTCTCTCTCTCCCTCTCTCTTAGGTCACTCCCTTCCACACCCTCTCCCTCACTCAGATCTCTCACTCTCACTCCCTCTCTCTCCCACTCCCTCTCTCTCTCATGCACTCCCTCTCACTACCTATCTCTCAAGTCTCACCCTCACAGATCTACCTACCACTGTTATCTCCCTCTCTCTCTCTTCCCCATGTCTCTCTCTATCCCTCTCCCTCAATTCCCTCTCTCCCAACCCCCTCTCTCTCTCCCTCTATCCCTCCCACCCTACCTAGCTAATAACCTCTCACTCCAACCCCTTCTCTCCCACTCCCTCTCTCTTAGTCTCTCCCTTCCACCACCTCTCTCTCTCTCTCTCTCAGGTTTCTCTCTCCCTCACACCCTACCTAGACAACTCTCTTTCTCTCTTAAACTTTTCCTTCCCTTTAAAGAAATACATAAATACATATGTACATAAAATCCTACATACATACAAGCATACATGTACATATGCACATATAATATTAAATACATACATACATATAGGCATACATACATGCATGTTCTTGATACATACATGCATACATACATACAAGCATGCATACTTACATACATGGCATACAAGCATACATGTACATACAAACATACAAATATATAAACATACATTAAATAGAGTAGCATTTTAACATAAAGCAAGGCATAATGTGAGTGTGTTATAACGCGCTCACATTATTTCTTGCTAGACATGTCTTGTACAAATGCAAAAAATCATGTCAAAACTAAGGTATAATGCGAGCGCGCTATAATGTGCTTGCATTATATCTTGCTTTGGGAATCCCCAAGCCTTAGGCTTGGTATTTTCCTTGGACTACCAACCCAAAGGCTTGGAGGGCCTTCCCAACAACCAGAGACATGTTTTTGTAAATTCTACAATATTTCACATAATCAGGTTCGTGTTCACCATCAAGATTGCACGTGTTTCAATGTCAAACAAATCAAAC
>VDFB02042842.1:0-33752 GCA_007258455.2 Sequoia sempervirens
GGCACCATAGTTTGCTATAAGTTACTAGCTCTAATTGTTGAAAGTGGAAAAGATGAGATGAATTTCAAAGGTGATAAAAGAAAGGATAAAGAAATACATGGAATATCAAAATCACAAAAAAAAGGAAAATACAAAAAACTATGTGAAATTTCCTTTTAGTAAAAAATTGGGACATATAGAACATGATTGTATGAAAAAGAAGATAAATAACCTCACTCAAATTCTTGAGGAGAATAACATTGTTATCTCTAAATCTCCATCATCATCAGACACCTACAAACAATAGAAGATAAATCACAAGAGCATGTTATTACAATTTCCACAATTCATAAAACTGGCACATAGCTTCTTGATTCAATGACTTCTCATCATATGGTGTATTCACCATATCTATTCACCTCTTTACATCTAGTAGAAATAGCAAAAATATTGATAGTAGAAAACACATATTTTTATGTATATGGACAAGGAATAGTTGATATTGGTAATGGATACTTCACCAAAGTTCTTTATTTTCTAGCATTAGAAATATTTTCTCAATCTGCCAAATAACAAATGGTGACATAGGGAAGCTAGTTGAATTTTGGCCAAAGATAGTTGTGATAAGGGGCTTGCTAAGCATGTAAATTGCAATAGTTTGGGAGGTAGATGGTTCTACTCAGCTTTATACATTTTTAAACTTTTCACCTAATGATTGTGCTTCACAGATACCTACACTGGCATCCAGTATTGACAGTTACTCTCTTCCATCTTCACCTGTTGATTCTCAATAGTATATTGGGGATATTATTAGTCATATGTGACTGCAGGATATTATTTTTGTCTCATGTTTTTATAAGTGTCTTTTATTTATCTCTTTTGGATGATAGTTTTCTTCCCATTAGGTTTTCTATATTTGTCCATTTTTTATGAGAGATTGTATTGTCTATGGGTACCTCACTAGGCCTTGTAGCTGAGACCCATTTTTTTTGTTCCCACCTAAGCTATGCTTAAGGGGGTGTGTATTAGTGTATATTTATTTGCATATACATAGGCTTTAAGCCTAGTTAGGCATTCATGACACTTGCACATGTGATGTGTGAAGGTAAATTATGAGTCTTTAGATGTGTCGACTCACTTTCAATACCTCTTGCTACTTTCATGGTAGGAAAATCGCCACCACTCCATGAGTAAGGAGTCCTATCCTTGTTTCATGGAGATCAATTGCCTCCTTCATCCATATTTATGTACACCTTGTTGATCTAATTCATTCCAGTCAAGTTCATGCATACTTTGTGCTTGTTATTTTATCTCTATGATTTGTAGGTTTCTATACGAGCTACTGGATATTGGAATTAGGAATGCTTAATTTAATAGATATATACTGTTGGTGATCATACATTCATTTTAGATATCTTTATATATTTTAAATTATACATATTTCTTTCTTAGACATTTTAGACAAGAATTTTCATTTCTTCTAGCATGCAAAGATACTAGATCAAGTTAAAAAGTTTCTTTATATCACTTAGCTTGAATACAAGGTTAGGAGGTTATGTATTATGAGGAAATGAGCATACATTATTCCAATAAAGGATTGATATCTTTTTAAACTCTTTGTGATGGTGCATGCAAGGTGATTCTTCTAGTATCAACATTGTTGTGAAACTCCAAAAGTTTTCTATTTCATTGTTATTTTTATAAAATTGACATATTTCTCTTGAGATTAATTTATCTAAAATTCCATCAAAATGTTCCCATTATTTCTAAAATTTTAGAGGTTAGTGTTGGATGAAGACATTTAGCTTGTTATGATAATCAAGCAATCATTAAAAAAATTATTATTGATGATATACAATCAATGTGGCTTCAAATAATCCATCTCAAGGGAATCATTCTATAATTACTAAACAACATGAACTTATAATACCATTTAAAGTAGTCTTTATAAATTGAACAATATCACAAAATATTTCTCTTATATCTAATACTTGTTTGGTAGTGCATCTAGATTACAAAAATGGTGCATTGTTATCTCATATCCCCAAACTAAGACATAATTCCCCACTTGTTGTAGACTATAAAAAGTATGTAGTAATATCCATATTTTTTATTAATTTTCGACTATTGAGAATTGGACTTAGGAATGCCTACTCAATATTTATAGATTGTTGATAATCATTCATCCCTTTTACATGGGTTGCATATTCTAAAATATACATAGTTATTTCTTGGACATTTTACAAAAGAATCTTCATTTCTTCTAGCTTGAAAGGATGCTAGATTGAGTTAAAAGTGTCTTTATGCTATTTAATTTGAATAAAAGATTAGAAGTGTTGTGTACTATAGAGCAATGTTAGTATATTATTTCAATCAAGGATTTCTATGTTTCATAAACTCTTTGTGATTGTTCATAGACGGACATTTATCTAGTTTGTTAGAGTTATACACTAAGTCAATTTTTATTCCAATCAAAATCCTTATAAGCTTGTCTCTTAGAGTTATACGATCGATCAATTATTGACATTTCAAAACTTTTCGGGACATTGACAAAAAATTAATTGAAGCTCATAGAAAAACTTTCAACTTTTGATACTAAAACAAGCTTGTTCACAAATTTATGAGTATGTAGTTTGGATACAAGGAATAGTAATTATGTATAGTAGAAAAGAGTTATGTAGATTTAATTTTATTGAAGTTCAATCTACCTTTTATAGACCAACTTATAAAAGCATGTGTAGTCATTTACTATTAATTTCCTTCAAATATTTGTTGACCAATCTTAAATAAAATTTATAATTTTTTTATTTTCTACAAAAAATCTATTTCAATAACTTATTAGATATTTAAGCTCTTCCATTAATTATAATTATATTCAACACATATGAAACAAATAAGAACATTTTACGGAAGAGAGCTCTTAGAGCTTGCTAGATATTTAAGCTCTTCTATTAATTATAATTGTATTCAACATATATGAAATGTGTAAGAATATTTGAAAGATTTCAAGTCTTACATTGAACTATTTAAACCCTTCATTAATTATAATTATATTCAACATATATTAAACGTATAAGAACATTTGAACGATGAGAAGCCTTACTAAATTTTTTAGTAAACAAACTTTGCATAATTAGTTACGCTCACCAGTAGTCGAATCAAAATTTTGCTTGTAGTATAAATGAACGGTATAAGAGGCTAAACAGTACAAGAAAACTCCACTAGACCATGTAATGCCATCTGGGAGCTTTCAATATTGAAGCTTGTTTGAATAGGAAGAGCTTATATTGTCGGCGTGTTGTGGTCAAGACACGACGTGATAAAGAGGTGGTACACAAGTACGTAGACTATAAGTAAACGCCAATGTCAGCAGGCCAAGCATAGCAAAGCACCCATTCAACATCTCTGCTAAGGATGAAAATATTGGCTGCGACCTGCTCTCCGTCGAGATTCCCTTCAACATGGGCACCAACGTCCCCACTGATAATATTACTGAGCTTAACACAAACCACGACACTCCTCCACTATTGAGCTGCGACCACAAATCTCTTCCGGTCGCCGCCTCCACTGCAATGGCCGACACGAACCCCGACATGGCCGCCTTTCCTTTGACAATCTCCGGCACAGGCGCTGAGAACGCAAACGGATCACCAAACTTGGTGCTAACCTGGATGCCACATCGCACACTTCAGATAAATTGTCCACTAATATAAATACAATCACAAACTATAAATTGGGCATTTAAAGTGTTCCTTGCCTTGGTAGATCTTGAAGGAGAAACTCCTTCTGTAGCGGACGTCTCCTTTCGATCCTAATCCACGCCACAAAATATAACAGCTTAGACAGAGCTACCGTAAAAAAATATACTCTAATTGCAAAAACGAACAGCAAAATTGCAAACCTTTGCTATGCACTTGACTTGGAGGTTACTGTGGCAACCTATTGATATGACCCACACTATTCCTTTGGACTGCCCCGTAGTTAAGGCCTGCGGGCGCTTTCATCATAATTGAAGCCACAGCCGCCATTTATGAGTGCTGAGAAAAATTGGATTCTGTTGTTGTATATCTTTGACTTGCTCTTGAAAAGATTGTTAATTTGTATGTCTCTTCGGGGAGGAGTTGTTGGCTTTATAGCTTGGAGAGATGGACCGAGTGAGGGAAGTGAAAGAGACGACTTTATTATCGCGTGGGTGAAAAATGACGACGTGGCTTGTAAATTGCCAGCAGCTGTGTTAAAGTGAAGCTTCTGCACATTACTCACTCAACATGAAGTTTCTACACATAGCTCGCCTCTCCAACGGTGACACCACGCACGGGAATTTCACTTTGATATTTGTTGGAAACTTTGTTTTGTACAGCGGTGCAGTCAAACAAGTTCTGGAGATTCAGAAAGATATTTTAGTAATTTGAGCTATTATTGGCAAATTTTCTGGGGAAAGTGTGATTAAAATACATGTTTCTTTGCAACCATTCAACTCACTCGCTAGCTTATTTTTTGGTCGTATGATTCTTTCAAACGAAAAAGATATATACTTTTTTTTATTCATAAACGCTAGGTAATAGAAAGACATGTTCTTGAAGATTAGAGGATGAAGTTCAAATGAGAATTAAAATTAAATAAAAGAGAGTATCTTTGATAGTAATCATGAACGAATAGTTTAACTATATATAAAGGATTGTAAATTGATGGTAAATTGATGGTCTGTAGTTTGTAATTTATCATCTTGAATGTAAAATTCGGTCAAATCTTGAAGTACTTTTGTAGAGATAATATAAATTAGGGAGAAAATTAAAATATCTCAATTTAATTGTTTGTTGTTAACAATGATCATAAAATTATTAGTTTTCCCTTTTACATTATGACATCCCTAGAAGCCTCAATCCTCAACATTGACAAGCCTCCCTTACATCAAGGTCTTATACCCTATCTATATCAGTTTAACTTTTATAAAACACCTCGTCATTCCACAGATCAGTTGTGACTTGAAAATATATGTGTTGAGGAGAAGGAAGGACCCTTGAATGAAATCCATAACACCATAGGCAAGTCCACTAGGCATAAATCTACCAATGTGTTTGAGATCCCCCCTAAAGAACTTTAGAAACAATAATAAACTTAAACCCCCCTCTCCTCGTACTAATCATAAGATTATTCCTCATAAGTTGGATAATAGAAAGGGTGATGGTTCTTACTGGAGGAAGTTGTGATTGTGTCCAATGAAGAAAATTTGAACATAAAAATGTTCTTAAGAGCACGTTCCTCTTCCAAGGAGAAATTTAGTGAGGAGAAGCAGGAAGAAGGCATTGTAAACTCAAAATAAATTCAAGATACCATGAAAAGAAGAGGAAGACCTAAAAAGAATAGGGGAAAGGAGAATGAGGAAGAAGTGAAAAAAATTTAATGAAAATTGGAATTCTTAAAAAGAAAATCTTCAAAGAAGATCTTTGAGATTGGCTGCTACCAATCTACATGAAATTGATAACGAAAATGAAAGAGAAAATTTTGAAAGAAACTAGTGTCATAAATATAGACCATCCAAGGGTTTCACCTAGGAGAAAATAAGCCTTATGATCTAACATTGTTTCCAAAATATTTTATAAATAGAACCTAACCCTACATTAGCTCATATTTCATGATCATGATTAGTGAATTAAATTAGTTCACAATCAATCAAACCAAATCTAGACATATTCAATCAAGACTTCATAAAATATCAATTCTACACTCATGAATATTAGGTGTGTAGGTTTAGAAGTGAACTAAAGCAATATATAGTAAATATCTAGGATCAAATATCTTCATCAAAGAGAACCCTATTAATTTTGAACCAATGAAAACTAATTTTTGATATCAAGAACACCATTATCAAGGAAAAATAATTATTCACATCAAGCACAATATTCTTCCATCAATAGTTGTTAATTTAATTATCAAATTTAGCTATTTTATTTTATTCATTAATTTACATTGATGACAATGATTAGCCTCATTCCCTTAATCTAGGTTAAGTATTGCTTCAAAGATTGGATTTATTCTTAATTTCCTAGATAATAAATAAGGAAGGAATTTATTTTCCTCAGACGATTGTAAAGTTGACTTATCTTACACTTAACTAGGGTTCAACCCTAGAGTTCAAAAATTATACACTAAGGTTTCATAGTTTATTTTTTACTATCTCTCCTTTACCTTATATCTAAACAATGTTTGAATCCACCATTTATCTATGTATGATAGATTTATTTACATTAGAGTTTACAATTTCATTGTATGATCTTTCCTTTTTTCTTCACCCTCACCCATTGATTGCACATATAGTTATATCATTTATTATATTCGCAAAGGCCTCTATTTTTAGCTTCTATTCATGCATGCATTACAAATTTTTATTTATTCATATACTCTATTTAATTTTATCCCCTCATTCTAGGTTATATGTCTTTTTATCTTATGGATGATACTATGTATTTTTTGTAGGTGTTATTTCACCATATATTTTTTATCTTTCTTCCCACATAGTAGTTCTTGTCACTTATCCTTCTATTTTGGGTAATTAGTTCACTTTTCTATCATATTCATGTTTATTTTACTCGACCCATGTCTAGTGATAGTGATATGCATGAGCATGATGATTTTTTTACCTTTGAGCACTCTAACTTCATATGTTTCAACGCGTGATAATGATGAGATACCCCAAGATTCTAGTTGCATACCTAGGGATCTTTTCTTATGCGATAAGGTTGTAACTAACCTAGTCATCCACACAATTATTATACATTTTGATAATACCAATCCTTCATGTTCAGTGATGATATAAATTATTAGTGTATCCTTTATATGTATCGTGAGAGCTTTCCTTGTGCCTCTCTTAATTCATATTTCATTGGATTATTCCTTTTTTCTTAAAATATTTAATTTATTTGTTAAGTTGTCACTATTATTTAAAAAATAGTTTTAATTTGTTCTTCTATTTTATTTTCTACTTGTTTTGATTTGTTTAAAATGGGAAGGGCCCTTACCCATTACAAAACAGCCATAGAGGCCAAAAAAGGGGCTCACAAGTAGTGAAGCACCGAAAAAGAAAAAAAAAAGAAACAACTAACTAACCAACAAGAGAAACAAAAATAACACACAAAGAAAAATTGAAAGGGAACTAAAACTACTATTGGTCTCCCAAAAGCCCGAGACCACTAATTTTCTGCCACTCCTTAGCTAGAAAGTGGATTTTCTCATCGAACGATAGGGCTCGCTTCTGAATAGGTTAGGTCTCCACATTAGTTTTGTAAGAAGAACTTCCCATTACCTTGCCTTTTTTCTACACTTGACTATCATCAAGACTAGCCTCAACCACCCTTTTCTATGACTATTTCTTAGCTCTTGTTGAAAGATGTGGATGGTCATGGCAGTATTCGTCATAGTCTCCATGTTGTAATCAATAATATCTTGGAAGCACTACATAGTTTTATCCTAGTTGTTGTGAATAGTTGCAATCTCCTCTTATAATTTCATTTTATCCTCCTCAATTCTCATAAGGGCTTTGAGCTCATCCACCTCCTTTTCACAATTATCCCATATGTGAAATGATTTGGCAAGGGAGGAAAAGCATATCCCATTTGCCACCATCCTTAACCTTAGTCGGCCACAAAGCCTATTGGTTAAGCACCTTGTTTTCTAGCACCTATATTTTTTTCTTCACAATAATGATCTGACCTATCAGCCACTTTAGGATGTCATTTTGGACGTTAACAGTTGTTGAAATTTCATTCATTTTTTGTTGAAGGCAGTCACAAGAGGCACAAATATCATTACCCACTATGGAAAAAAAATGTATCCCTTTTTCTTGGTTGTTTGGGCCCTCCTTGTTAACTAAGTTTAATGTTGGCTTGATTTAGTGTTGTAATGTGTTTGACACATTCAAATTAGGTCTTGGACCCTTGTGAACTAATGAACTTCAAGTGGTACCTTGTTAAAGTCTTGTAACACACTTTCACACTTTTCTAAGGTTTTATTAATTAACTGAACCAAATAAATCTCTTTCATGCCTTATTTAAAGTGTTATAAAGTGTTGTAACACACTTTCATACTTTTATAGGGTTTTCATAAATAATTGGCCTTCTTTATGCTTTAATTGGCCTTATTTCTTATCCATAAGCCTCATTTAATGCATCTTTTTGAGGATGATCCTAACATAAATCAACATCCAATCATAATTCAAGTATTTTTAGGTTGTGTGGCCCATATTTGGTGGTTTAGGAATCATTCGTCACCTTGGGAGTATGAGTCCGACCTAGGGTTTTGGGTCATGATCCTGGTTTTACACCTTTCTAAGCATTTTTTAACTTGGTTCCATAAATTATGCCTAATGGGACTCATTCGCCACCTTGGGAAAATGAGTCTAGTGTGGCCCAACATTAAAATTAATTCAAATTATTAGTGGGATTTTATCCTACTAGATTTGATGTCATGTTGTAGTGTTGTAATTTTGGGAATTCTTACATATTTGAGTATAAATACAAGTTTCTTTCACTCATTTTACACCTAGCAAGTTGAATGAGCATCCTTATAGCAAGTTTGAGTTCACAAGAGCATTCAAGAGCATTCAATGGTAGATTATCAAGTATTTTAGAGCATTATTCAAGCATCAACATCATGTCAAAAATTTCATGCATCATGTTTGTTTTTGAGCTAACAATTGTGATGTAGGGTTTTATGATTCAAGCTAGCATTTCATTCAAGATCTATTCTATTAGAGCAAGAGTCAAGATTTACATATATTGGATCCATCTCATCCATGGTTGTAACCTTTATTGCTAAGGTTTGGTGAGTTACAACATCATATTTTGTTCATTCATCATCCTCTATTCATATTGCATTTCATTTCAATGTTTGATTACCAAAACAAGGTTTGACAAAGGAAAACCCCTATCCACTCACAAAACAAAAATTTTCCTTCTCTTTAGTGTGTGATTTGTAGGTTTAGATTGTAAACACATTGAGGAGAAATTTTGGAGAAATTTATCAAAGCGCCTCTAGTTTTCAAAGTTGTCACCTTGCATTGGAGATACTTGGAGGAATTTTATAGGTTGCAAATTGAGGTTTCAGATCTGGAAATCAATTGGGAAGCACAAAGCAGACTTTGAAAAAATACATTTAAACCTTGAAGTTTCAGAAAACCCTAACTGGATTGATTTGCTAGTTCTAGTGTATGAGTCCCAGTTTAGGTCAAAATTTAGATACCCATTTGCCAAATTCTTGTTTCTGTATAGAAATCCAGATCTGGGACTGATTTTCCCAACTTGGCATATGAGTCCCAATCAAGATTAAAGTCATAATTTCTAGTATTTCAAAGCCTCATCTAGTCATCCTCATATTTCTAAGTGCATACATTTCATCTTGTAGCTTTCTTTTTTGTTTTACATGCATTTCTAGGTCATTTGCTTAAATATTACATCATATTAGGATTTAGCATTACATCTTGCATTTCATTTGTCTTTCCAAGACATATCTTGGTGGTGAACCCCTGTACCATAGAAAAATGGATCTTTGTACATTTTCATGGTCATTTAGGTGCTTTTCCTATAATGCTTGGTTTATTTTGCCTAGATTTGATGTTGTAATGTAACTTATACATTCACATTAGGTCTTCAATATTCAAATTATTAAGACTTTATGATGTCTTGTAAAAGTGTTGTGAAGTGTTGTAACACATTTCTACACTTTTCTAGACTCTTCTTCTTATAATTAATCTAAATATCCCCTTTTTTATCCCTTACCAAGTCTTATTCAAAAATGTTGTAAAGTCTTGTAACAAGCTTTCACACTATTCTAGACTTGTCATCACTAAATACACCTTTCTTATGCTTTATTTGGCCCCTTTATGCACCTACAGGTCATAATTAAGTATGTTTTTGAATATAAACCCAAAATAAATCATTAAATACAACTTAATTCCCAACACCCACTTTCTTGCCTTGAGTGGGACCCATTCCCATGGGTGGCAAATGAGTCCCTCTTGGCACCAAATTCAAAATAAATTTAAATTTCTTTTGGGTTTATATTCATTAAGACCTTAGGTCAACCTGTGATGTATTTTTAGGAAATTAGGGCATAATTGTGTAAAAATATATGTTTTTCTATTCATTTTAACCCCCATTCATTCATGCATTCAATCCATCATAGCATTGAAGTATTCTTGCATCCTTAATCATTTAATGAAGCAATTGTCAAGTAGCTTGGAGTAACCATTGACATATCTTCATACTTCAACAACAAGGGTTTGGTGAGTTTATGACACTTACATGTTATTTGTTCATCATTCCTTTCTTATTTCATTTCATTTCATAGGGTTTGATTACCAAAGTGGGGTTTGACCAAGGCAAATCCTTATACTCTAACCCTTAACCATTTTTCCCCTCTTTGCATGTGTGTTTGCATATCTTATAGGAAGATTTGTCAAAAAAATAGGTGTTGAAAAGTGGTCAACAAGTAATCAAATCTATTCAAGTCAACAAAGACCTAATTCAAGCTTGGAGACATCATTCAATCCATTTTCTACAGATTTGGATCTGTCAACCCAACAAGAAGGCAAGTAAAAATATGGACCCCAAGATTTGACTTCAAAATTTGTAGATTTCTATAGGTGGACTGATTTTCCATCAATGGAAAATGAGTCCCAGTGTCAGGATGGAAAGGGTGTTTTCTGAGGTTTTCAATTCACAACACCCTGAAACCTGTTTCAACAAAATTTACTAGAACTTGGACTGATTCACCATCACTGACGAATGAGTCCCAATGGTCATCAATAGTAGTTTATGAAACATTTCATAGCCTTCCAACATCAGCATTCTACTTACATGTGCACTCCATTCAGTTTCATTAAGTTTTGTTTTCATTTGTGCATGTTTCTAGTTCATTTCTGCATACAACAATGTGTTTTCAAACACTTCATAATTCTTAGGTTTTGCATAAATAATCAATCCATTTTATCAGTTTGTTCCATTTAGGTCATTTCATTTAGGATATTTCCATTTTACTTGCATTATTTTGAGTGAACCACCTAGATTTTGTGTGGGGTCTATCTCTCTCCTTTAGGTGAAAAACACTAATTGAGGAAGAGAGTAATAGCATCCTACACCCAAAAATCTATGGTTAAACCCCTTATTAGTTTACAATTATCCTCTAGGACAACCCTATTGCAAAATTTCTTTATCCTTCGTATTGATATCTCTAAGGTTATCTTTGAATGAAATAATTGGAAAGTGGGCGTTCTCTATGTTCCAAAGCATACGAAAGCATCCTAACCCATTTTTCATCCCTTCACCCACATTGGTTTTAGTAGAGGTCCCATCATTTTATACTTGTTAACAAGTTCATTGATTCTTAACTATTTTTTCTCAACTTTTATAGGAGAGTGAAATTTTATATTGCACATATACATATATTCTTGTTTAGGTTCACACATTTTTATAATTCAACATTGAATTCACATTTTAGTATCTATTGTTTACCATTTTGCAAAGTTGACAATTTTAACTACTTAATATAAGAGGAATAACAATGAGTCTACTCAAAATTTGTGAGTTGCAAATTTAGAGATGGAGGCACACGAGCATGGGCAAGGGTGGGAAAAAAGGGATTTCAAAAATCCAAGTAACGGGAATGGAAATGGAGCAAGATCAGAGAAATCATAGTCGAATCAGGAGCTAGAATCGAGTAAGAAGCAAGGTAAGGATGATCAGGATGATGTCGACTCTAGAAACAAAATCCAAGTGGAACCTAGAGGAAAGGATATTCTGGTGGTTAATCATGTTGCTTCCTCAGCCGATAAAAAAATGAGAAAGATAAAGATGTGGTGGGGACCACAGGCGGCATTGGAGGAAATCGTAAACCCTGGACCTCTCTATTCAGGGTAAAACCAAATGGAAAATCATCTTTCCCTCCAGTGCAAAATATTTCTTCCCCGAAAAAAGGTAAGTTTGCAATTTCTATCCCAGACTCGCTAATTGATCATAATATCACTCTAATGGAAGGAACCTGGTTGGGAAGTTTATGGGCCCTAGATGAAATATTGAAGTGGTCAGGGAGTTCATCAAAAATAAATGGAGAAAGAATGGAAAAGTTTCAGTTGTTGCTCTTCCAAAGGGTTTATTTGCATTTGAATTTACTTGTAGAGAGGACATCTTGGTTGTTAGAAGTGGGGGTCTGTGGATAATAGGGAAATCCTCCCTAGCTCTAAAGAAGTGGTCCTCTAACTTGGACCTCTCAGACTCCATTTTTGAGAATGTCCCAGTTTGGGTTAGACTGTCAGGCCTACCTCTAGAGTATTGGAATGAAGATATTTTTAATGGTATTGCGAGTTCCTTTGGTGAGCTCCTCTCTATTGATACTATGACTGCAGCTAGAAAGAGATTGGTTTTTGTGAGAATATGTGTGGGGGTTTACCAAGAAGTTGACCTTCCTTCTTCGATTGAGATCCAGTCTAAACTTGGATCCTGGTTGCAGAATATAGAGTTTGAAACCATCCCATTTGCCTCCTTCAAGTGCAGGAAATCTGGGCACTGGGCTAAAAAATGTCCCTTAAATGCCACATCATAGAAAGAGAAACCAACTGGTTCTTTAAAATCAATTTGGAAAAAAAATCAGGAGGAGATAGTAAGGAAAATAAAGAGTCTAATGTTCAGGACCTTTAAAATAAAGAGTCTAATATTTAGAGCACCTCTTTTGAGACTGAAGCAATCATGGAAAATAATGGAGAGATCCCTCTGGATCCCCATTAAATGAATCTTGTTAAAATGTTTTCTTTTAAGGATAATGGATCCAATGAGGATCTATCGGCTGGGGAAGAAGATTTGAACCAAAAAGCTAGATCTTTGTCCCAAGTGACAATCCCATTTGCAAAAAATGTTGAAACCCCAGGCTTGGAGGATATACCTAGTAAGGGCTTGTCCTTGGAACTGAATATCCCATTCCCTTTCCCTTCTTTTGAAGGTCTTTCCCCATTGGGTGCTTCGAACTTTACGGATCCCAACCCCTTGGAGGTGGTCAAGGACTCCTTCGAAAACCCAGACCTTTCTGCTGATCTTTCCAATAATTTCTCATCTTTTCATGTGAATAGTAATATGGATACTTTACCATGGGATCAAAGGATCCTAATTGATAAGGAATGGGAATCTAGTAGAGAGACAGATAGCCAAGAAGAGACTGATAAAGAAGAGAACTTATCAAAGAAGAAGAAAGAAAAAAATAAACAAAGGAAGACTCCAAGTAGCATTTCTACGAGATCAAAAGCTAAGGTAGATTGTGGAGCAGTAAAGAATTCAAGAGGGAAAAATTCTTATAAAAGGACAAGAGAGTAGAATAGCTTCCAGGATATAGCAGATGGGTCTCAGAAAACCATCCCAGAATGCCTTAATTCCCCTGGTAATTCATGAAGATTATGTCTTGGAATATTAGGGGACTCAATAGCCCCCATAAGTAAGATGTTCTTCGCAATTTTCCTAGAGATCACAAGCCTAATATTCTTCTAATTCAGGAGACTAAAATTTCAAAGGAGAAAGTTGAAAAGATGAAACTTTTCCGGCATTGTAGTACTCATGGTAATAACTCGAGTGGCACTTCTGGAGGCATTGCTACTTTATGGAATAGCCACATAATCAAAGGAGATCTGATTTCAGAAGGAACAAATCATACTTCCACTAGATTCACACATATTAGGGACAACTTTAGCTGGATTCAACTGAATATTTATGCCCCCAATGGAAAAGGAATGAGAAAATCCTTTTGGTTGGAGCTGGCTGCCTTTAGGATGATTTTTGATAGAGAGGCTTGGGTTATTATGGGTGATTTCAATACACCCTTAATGAACAAAGAAAAATTTGGAGGATCCCAAATCAATGTGGAGAGCAAAGAGGATCTTCAGAACTTCATTGACAATCAGGGGCTGATAGATCTGGATTTACATGGCACTTCCTTTACCTGGTCTAATCGTAGAAAGGGGATGGATCTCACACATGTCAGATTAGATAGATCTTTAATTTCCAATCATTGGTTTTTTTATTATTACTGCTCTCTTAAATCTCTCTCAAGGATTGGTTTTGATCATTTCCCCATCAGTTTTATTGCGGATCCCATAAAAAAGAAGAAAACATCCCTTTTAGATTTGAAAAAATGTGGATCTCCCATCCTGCTCTTAAAGAGGAGATTAGGAAATGGTGGAATATAAGTATTCTTGGTACTTCTATGTTTAGAATAGCTAAAAAACTAAGGGAAGTGAAATGTAATCTAAAAAAATAGAAAAAGGAGTCTTTTAGGAACATCTTTAGGATCAAGTGTGACCTCTAGATGAAATTGTGTGATATTCAATATAAAATATAGAAGGAGGGATATTTGAATGATACTAAGGAAAAAGAGAATGAGATCCTCACTAAGATGCATGATATAATCGGAAAGGAGGAGGAGTTCTGGAGGCAAAGATCTAGAGCTCTATGGTTATCTGCAAGTGACAAAAATACCAGGTACTTTCATCTATCAGCTTCAAAACATAGAGAAATCAATAGAATATCTCAAATTGAAGTGAATGGCATCAGATATGAGGAGGAGAAGGATATTAGAAAGCATGCTTGCTCTTTCTTCAAACATCTTCTTTCGGTGAATGATGAAATTAACCAAAATGATTAGGATTAGTTAGTTGAAGCTACACCGAGAATTATCAACCAGGAAAATATCTCTCTGCTGTCTACTATACACACCAATGAGGAAGTCAAGCGGGCTGTTTTCTCATTTGATGGGAGTAAAGCTTCAAGTCCGGATGGTTTCCCTTTATTTTTCTTTCAATGGCTTTGGGAGATAGTTGGTGATGATGTGGTGAATGCGGTTAAAGAATTTTTTGGATTCAGAAGTCTCCTAAAAGAATTAAATACCATCTTTTTGGTCCTTATCCCCAAGAAACCTGGAGCTAATAATTTTGAGGCTTTCAGACCCATAAGTCTTTGCAATTCTATATATAAAATCATCTCTAAGGTTTTAACCTCAATATTTTTAACCTTTTTGCCATCTTTGATTTCTCCTCAACAGAATGGCTTTGTCCCTGGTAGACAAATCCTAGACTCTATTGTAATGGAGCATGAGAATATTCATTCCTTAGTGGAATCGAAGACTGAAGGCTTTTTACTAAAGTTTGATATATCAAAAGCCTATGATAGAGTTGACTAGATTTTCTTATTCAAAATTTTAAAGGCTTTTGGATTTTGTAACAGGGTTCTTCAAATGGTGGAACAACTTGTGTCCACTGCTTCCATATTGGTTATGGTTAATCCAGATCCCCTACCTTCTTTTTCCAAAGTACCAGAGGTCTAAGATAGGGTGATCCTATCTCTCTTATTCTATTCACTATTATGGCTAAAAGTCTTGGCAGAAATTTGAAAAATTTGGTCGAATATAGATCTCTTCTTGGTCTCAAACCTTCCTCTGGTAACTTGGTTTGTTCCCATCAACAATTCGTTGATGATACTATGCTTATGGGTAAAGCTTCAGTCTCTAAAGGAAAAACTTTAAAACAACTACTTGAAAAGTATGGGAGAGCTTCAAGACAGTTGATCAACAATCAAAAAAGTTCTTTGTTCTTCTTCAACATGTCGGTTCACAAACAGACTAAAATTTCCAAAATAATTGGCTGCAGGGTGGACTCCTTACCTTCCACCTATCTTGGTTTACCCTTAAGCCTTAAACCTCCTGAATATTTTTGGCTTTCGTTGGTTGAGAGATTTAGCAAGAAGCTTGTTGGATGGAAAGGAGCTCTATTAAGTCAAGCGGGAAAACTTCAACTCCTCAAAGCCTCACTCTAGAATTTGTCAATCTATAGCCTAAGCCTTTTCAAGATTCCTGCTAAATTTGTTGATGCCATAGAAAAGATTCAAAAAAAATTTCTATGGTCGGGTGTTGAAGAAAAAAAAATACTTCCTTTAATTGGTTGGAATCTGGTTTGTAGACCAAAAAAATCTGGAGGATTAGGTCTTAGAAGAATCAGAATGGTTAAGAAAATTCTTGTTGCAAAAAAAATTTGGAGAATTTCCTCATCTTCATGGGAATGGACAGATATCATGGCTAGCAAATATTTAGAAAACAACTGTTCCTTTATTATCCTGAAATATTCCCACCTTCTTCCTAAAGGTTCTACTTGTTGGAATAATCTAATCAATGGTAAAAATATTGTGGACTCAGGAACTGGATGGCAAGTGAGCAGTGGAAACTATACTAGATTTTGGGAGGATAGATGGATTTTTAAGGATCCCCTTTTAAAAATCAATTCCTTTAATGAATGGCTAAGATTTGCAAGGCCCGTTATGGCTCCTATGTGAAAGACTACATAGTGAATGGTAAATGGGTGGATCTATGTCTTGTCAGTCAGGCTCTTGCTCCTATTCAGTCTTCTTTGCTGGCTATTAGACTTTGTTCTGACTAGTTGGATGATCGTCTTGTCTGGTTTGACGAACCCTCAAGAAATTATTCTATTTCATCTTCTTTTTCTAGGATTACTTCATCTTAGGAATCTCCTCCTTTTTGGTCAAAGGCTTGGTTCAAACATTTGACCCCTAAAATCAACATTTTTTTTTGGATCCTTCTCCAAAACAAGGTGCTTACAATTGACAACCCTAGCAAACGCGGATTTCAAATACCTAACAGATGTTTTCTTTACAGTAAGATGGAGGTTGAATCTGTGTGTCATTTGTTCCTTCATTGCTCATTTGCTACTGGTATTTGAAAAAAATTTATCAGTTTGTTGCATCTTTCTTGGGTTTTTCCTTTGTCCATTGAAGACTTCTTCCTTCAATGGAAAGCCCCAACTAAAAATACTTTGCTCAGGCTTTTATGGGATTTCTCTTTCCCTCATGTTGCTTGGGGTCTTTGGAAAGAACACAAAAATAGAATTTACAGAGATAAAGAAGATTCTATGGATATATTTTTTGATAAAATTGTCAGATTCTTGAAGGAAAATGTCAATGTATTTTCATAGAAGGTTTTCTTTTCTAAGAAAGTGGTTCATTCGTCATATGACCTTATAGTTGCTAAAGATTAGAATATTATCCTTGATTTGTCCTACACTCCTAAGAAAGCTAAAAAGGACAGAGAGGGTGTTCGCTGGTCTTTTCCGCCTAATGGATGGGTCAAAGCTAACATTGATGGTGTGGCTAAAGGTAATCCTAGGGCAGCAGGATGTGGTGGAGTCATAAGGAATTCCTTTGGAAATTTCCTTGGAGCGACAACTTCTCCTCTCTGTTCCCAAACTAATCATTTGGCAGAGGCTGTTGGCACTTATCACATTATAAATTTAGCCCAAAGTCTTAACTTTAAGAATCTTTGGTTGGAAGATGACTCCAAAAATATAATTGACTACCTCAGTGGCAAGTCTCCCCCCTTGTGGATGATAAAATCTTGGATCAATGACGCCATCTTGACCTTGGATAAGTTTGATAAAGTTAAAATATAGCATGCTTATAGAGAAGCTAATGATGTTGCATATTTTTTTGCTAATGAAGGAGTTAGGAGTAATGATTCATGCACCTGGCTTAATGTTAGTGATCTAAGTTCTAATGTCTACACTTTATTAAATTATGATAAATCACATGGACAAGAGGCATGTCATCCCTTTAATGAGGATAGGTTGGATCTTTCACATCATAATCATTAGATTGTATGGGACCAAGCTCGGAGGCTCAGTCTGCAAGGAAACGTCATACACTTTGTGGGTTCTCAGATTTGGCGGGGCCAGTTTAGTAATGACTTTGTCTGTATCTGCTCCACTGTGTTGCCAAGATGGGTGGAGAAAGGAAAAGAATTGAGCTAGACATCTATGAGATGCACACCAAAAATGTTAAGGTTTGGAATAAAGTAAAAAGTGGTGGGTTACTTCCTTTCCTAGAGAAGCTCCATGGTTCCAATCAGGTGGCTATGGACCTTTTTGAGAAAAACTGGAATAATGGAAACCTTACCCTGTTTGGTAGGAATGTGGAGCTCAATGAAAATTTGATAGCCGAAGTGACGGGCTTGTCTACTGATGGAAATAAGTTATTCAGGGATAGGATTTTTTCTAACGATGTCGTTATCAGATTTCCTAAAAAAGAAAAAGAAAGGATGAATCTTGTGAAAATTTCTAACAGCTACTTTGAAGCTGGCACCATAAAATCCCTTTGGAGAAAGGTCCTATGGGTCATCATGGAGTACAATATGGTGGACGGGCCCTTCACCAGGGTCTATGGCTATCACTTTGCTCTGCTGAATCACTTCCACTACAAGGTTAGGGTTTCGTTTCCATACTATCTTTTTTGTTCTCTTAGGAAAAGCTTGGATGATCATAAGAAAAACCCTAGAAGATTCCCTATCCTGCATACTGGGCTAATTAGGCTAATTGTTGAGCATTATCAAAATTTACCTATCTCCGCTAATCTAGAAACCCTTCCTGATTGTGAGGAAGACAACACTAAGCCTAGTTGTTCAAAGTATTTTCCCAATTTAAGTCCAGCCAGAATTGTCCTTAGCCTACATGATGTCCTTTCTGGAAAAAAATACCCTACCCCTTCTTCTAATAAGGTTCGTGCTGAGTTTGAGTTGGGAAGCCCCTCCTTCAAGACTAGTATTGTTGATAAGAACCCCCAAGCTAAAAATCTTGTTTCCTATTCTGAAGATTCTCCTGAATCTGAGGTGTCTGGTGCCAATAATACTGAGTCAAGTGCCGACCCGTTGTTGGAAAGATCTACTAGTGATGGTTCCCCTGTTACTCCTAGCCCTGAAAAAACATGTTTAAACACTGAGAGGGATCCTGCTTTGGATGTTTTGAATTTAGCCAAAACTAATTCTGATTCCCATTTCAAATTTTTGGAATTGACCTTCAATGAAATTAATGAGTTAAAGATAAAAAAATTGGGCCCTTCAAAGAAAATTGGAAGAGTTGGGTGCCAAGATTGTTGCGATTGAAAAGAAAGAAGAGGATTGTGGTGATCTTGGTCTCGGAAAAGAAACTTGGTACCACACTGACAATAACAAAAAGATTGAAATTGAGATTGAGAATATGAGGAACACCATCAAAATTGTTGTAGAGCAAAACAACCGGATGGCCAGACACAACACCATTATAATTAATGTTATGACTAAGAAGTTAGAAAGAGCCCAACAAGGGTCTCTGGTTGTGGACTTGGAGGAGACCAATGATGAAAGCCAAGAAATGGATGTTGGCATATCAAAGAGAACCGGGGCCAATATGAAGAGAAAGGCCTCCCTCACTCTGAAGATGATTCAAATTTTTAAAAGGGAGTCCATGACATGCATAATTTGGAGGAGGATACAGAGTCTATCCTCAAGACTCTCGGTTAGTTGTGATCAGTTTTTTGTTGCCTGCTCTGCTGGCCTTTTTTGCTTGACCTTTATGGTCTGTTATGGTTGGCTGTTGTTTGCTCCACCCTTTTCCTTTCTGGCAGCTAGTGTTTTCTATTGGAATTTTGTGTCCTTTCCTTATTTTTGTAAACTCTATGGTTTTGGGTCCCTGTAAAACCCGTTTTACCCTTTATAAAAAAAAATGAGTCTACTCAAATGAGCAATTGCTAACATTACAATTTGGTGGCTTTCTAGAAAATAAATGAGTTAAACTTTTGGGAATGTAGGTGCCATGTAGTGGAGAGAGATAGGCAAGAAACATGCCATGATAGGCATATAAAGATGAATAATATATATATAATATTTTTTTATTAATATTTTATACAAATTAGGATACTTGAAACTTTTTGGAAAGTTGGTGGCAAGTAGTGAAGAGAGATAGGAAAGAAGCATGTCATGATAGGTATATAAAGATGAATAATATATAGTGATTTTATTAATATTTTATATAAATGACATACCATGTAGATGGGATATAATAGGAATATGATGACTTTTCCATGAGTATTTCATACAAATTTTAATTCTTGGGGTAAGCTATTTGATTACAACATTAATGGGATTATGCTACACCAATACAAGTAGTAATCAACATAAAAATAAATAAGTTACATTTTTTATTAATTGGAATGGTTCATAATAACATTTAAATTTTTTCATAATTTTAGTTATTTTTCAAATTTCTGCCATTATACAAAGTATTTGAGGAAAATGAATCTTAAGCATGGTATAGATAATAGTGGTTTAGATGATAGTGAAAAAAATTATGTAGTGATCTAGAATTGACACTACTAAAACCTATGTTGAAATTTGAGATAAGATTGTAAAAGGAAACTATTGAAGATATATAGGAAGGATAATGATGATAATTGAAATGCACGGGGATTTGACTATATAAGAAAAAAAGGTCATAGTAAAGATGGAATGAATAAATAAAGTAAGAGGTGTATTTGTAGACACCTAAAATATAACCTTACTTAACCACACACCATTTTAGCATATCCTTAGACATTAATTAATTAAATATCTAATATTTATTTAATTATTCCCATATTTTTCCTAATCCCTTAATTTTTATTGTTACATAAGATAGTTTATATTGATGTAAAAAAAATTACAATTGTTTGTACAATAGGAAACCCAAAAATAGACACCCCTAACCTTCCATTTGAGACACACCAACACCCCTATTTTTCCAATTGAGATTGCAGAATTGTAGACCTAGAGAGTGTGACAAATCAGACTATAAACGAAAACAAGAGAGCTATACTACCTACTAAACATAGACTTATCATATTTACATATGTGTTTGATAGAGCTAAATAGACCGAACCTGTTTCTTAAGAAAACCCATTTTCCTTCACAAAGGTGTCAAACTCTAGGACCTAATCGAAGTCTCCCATGAGCTCCAGTTGTAGTGCCTTCTTTAGGTAATTTTCTTTGTAGGCTTCCAATCACTTGTGTCTAACTAGAGCCATCCCATTTTGGTCTAACAAAAATGGATAGTAATTGATAACTTCATTGAGAACCTTCAATAGAGCCAAGTTGAATAAGTGTGAAGCACTAGAACCAGTAATCACAACATATAAAATTTCCTTAAGCCCCACTAGTAAGTCCTCCATGAAGAGTTTGCACACCACGGCCTTCACCTCTGCTTTAGCCATAGGGATGTCTAGTAGAAAAGACAAGAACCCTGACATGATGTAGATGTTAATAGGAAATGTCTTGCGGTTCTCCAAATTCCCTTTCCCTAGCACCATTTTCACCACTACCACAATGAGGTGGTCAATGTTGAGAAAAATCTACTTCAAACATTGGTACAAAACCCCATGAAATGCCAACTTTCGAAGCTTGCAGTCAAGAAAAATTGGAGTGTCTGTGCCAAGGCACATGAGTGCTTTTGAAGACTGTACATTCACAATGAATTTTGGCCTTTCTTCCATTTGTAGTTACCAAAAACCAAAGACAAGAAATAGAAAAGAATTTATAATTACCACACCGCTGCCACCTTAGTGAAATTTATAAATTCAATATACACACAAATATGGCCCTCTATTATTACTTTGTACATAATTGTGCAAACCTCCCCATTAGCTATCCTGTAAACTTTGGTATGTCACAAGAATAATCTTGGAGTACATTATGAGTTGGAGACGTAAGCTAGTGAAAAGACTCATATCAACATTACCTAATTAGTTGTATTCTCAAGAACACTTTATCATTATACAGAAAGAAAAAATTGACATGGAATAGGGTGAGTGCACCAATCTATGGTACAAAATGGTGCCAAATTGCAAAAAAAAATCTAGCAAGCAATATTGTTCTCACCAAATTTGGAGAGTGCCAAATTTGGCACTTGCCAAATGAGTTGCATTGACAAAAAAATAACATTTTTTTTCTTTGTGTTTCTCTCCACCACTTTGATAACACTTAGAGTTTACGGTTTATGATCAATGATGGATAGTAAAGGTTTTACCTTTCACTCCCTATCTATCACCTTCCCTCTTAACCAATACATACCCATTCTCTCTCAACCCTTTCTAGTTCTCTCCTACAATCTCTACCTTGTCTTCCATCCTTAAGGTTTAAGGTATAGAGTTGAGGGTTTAGTTTATAGGATAGATGGTTGAGATTTTAATGTATAGGATAACTCATCATCTCTCTTAGGTCTCTTTCTCCCTCTATCCCTCCCACCCCCTCTCTCAAGTATCTCCCTCACTATCCCTCCCACTCTCTCTCTCTTGGACCTCTTGCACCTCCTTTTCCTCTCTCATATCTCTCACTCCCACCCTAACTAGATAGATCTCTCTCCCTCTCAATTTTCTCTCTCTCTTGGGTCTCTCCCACTCCCTCTCTCTCCCTCTCAAGTCTCTCTCTCTCTCCATCATGTATCTCCCACAAACTCTCTCCTCCCCTCTCCCTCAAGTCTCTCCCTCAAAATATCCCTCCCACATGCTCTCCCTCTCAAGTCTCACTCCCTTCCACCCTACCTATAAAAATCTCTCACTCCAACCCCATCTTTCACACTCCCTCCCTCTCTCTCTCTCTCTCATGTCTATATTTCTTCCTCCCTCTCATCTATCCCTCTCTCTCTCTCAAGTCTCTCCCACCTAAGGTTGATTGTTTAATGTATAGGATAAAGGGTAGAGGGTATAGGGTAGAGGGTTGAGGGTTGAGGGTTGAGGGTTGAGGGTTGAGGGTTGTGGGTTGAGGGATTAAGGTTTAAGGGACAGTGTTGAATTATTAGAGTTTAGGGTTTAATGTATAGGGTAGAGGGTATAGGGTTGAGGGTTAAGGGTTAAGGGTATAGGGATTAGAGTTTATGTTTGTGGGTTTAATGTATAAGGTAGAGGGTTTAGGGTTGAGGGTTGAGGGTAGAGGGTTTATAATGTAAAATATCTCTATCTTACCTCTGTAGAGAGATGGAGAGATAGATAGAGAGAGGGTGAGGAGAGATAGAAAGAGGGGGAAGATAGAGGTAGGTAGATAAAGGAGGGTAGGTAGAGAGGGATAGGAGAGAGAGGGGGATAAGTGATAGAAAGAGGGGGAGGGAGAGAGAGAGAGGGAGGAATAGAGATGTAGGGAGAGAGATTTGAGATAGAGAGGGAGAGGAGAGAGGGGGTATGTAGAGAGGAAGAGGGTAGAGAGAGGGAGATGAAAGATAGAAAGTGGGGGCATAGAGAGAGAGAGGGATAGAGATTAAGGAGAGAGTTGAGATAGAGAGAGAGTAAAGAGTGAAGGAGAGAGTAAGGTAGGGAGAAATGAGAGAGAAGTAGAGAGAGGAGGAAGGTGGAGAGATTGAGAGAAGGAAGGAGGAAGAGAGGGAGAGAGAACAAGGTATAGAGGGATAGGTAGGTAGAGAGAATTAGAGAGGGAAATAGAGATGGAGGGAGAGCTATGGATGGAGAGAGAGACATGAGAGAGATCAATAGAGAGAGAGATAGATAGAGAGAGGGAGGGGAGATAAGGAGAATTATAAAGGGTGAAACGAAGGATTTTAGTACCCTAATCCTTCCTTGCTTTATTAAGGTTTTTCACCTAAAAGGGGAAGGATGGGACAAAATACACAATGTTTCACTCAAGAGTAATGTGAGAATGAATGAGATATTGATGTGAAGTGTGTGTGGATTTGTTTGAATGCTTTAAAAATGCAAATAAATGAATGTAAACTAATCTAATGCAAGATGATGGAAAACACAGTGTTGATTGAAAATATGAACAAGAAACCTAAACGAATGAAGAAAAAAATGAATAAGACTAAACAAAGTGTACCTAGATGAAGATTACTATTGTTGGAAGGTTCTGAAATGTTCCAGAAGTCACTATTAATGGCCACTAGGACTAATTCACCACAGATGGCGAACCAGGCCCAATTTTGGTGAAAACTTCCATAAATAGATTTTTGATTGTTGAGAGTTAAATTATGAAAAAATCATTTTTCATGCCTATAGGTGGGGATAATTCTCCATGAATGGAAAATAAATCCTCCTATAGGAATCTGCAAAGTTAGGACCTGATTCTGTAGGTCTAGATCTGCACTTTTGTCTTCTATAGGTGTCTGCTTCAAAAACTATCAGATTCAGGTCTAAAACTGATTTTTTGTTGATATTTTGAATTTTTGAATGAGAAGAAGACTTGCGTAACCTTGAAAATTTATCTTCAATGATTTTCAATCTTCCAAGAGTCCTAAATTTGCATACAAACAAGAGAAAAGAGATATGTTGAATGTTAGGGCATGAGGGTTTACCTTGGTCAAACCCTGTTTAGGTAATTAAACCAAAATAATGAAAGGAAGTAGTGAAACATGCAAAATAAAATTTATTACCTTTCCATGATGATTGATCTTGGAATTCTGCAGCAATACATGAAGATTCAGCCCTTGAATGCTTTAGAAAGCTAACTTGATGACTTCTAATGAAGAAACCCTAACTTGCTTGAATTGGATGAGAAGATAAATGATGAATTAATGATGAGAGATGTAAAAATTATTTTCTAGATGTAAAATGAGGATAATAACACTTACTTATAGACAATTGTGCCTTAGTATCTCGATTATACCTCATCATATGCTGACATGTAGTGAAATTAAACTTTAAATTTCACATTTTCCTGTTCAAAGGTCAAAATGGGGCTAGATAGAACTCATTCACCACACATGGTGAATAGTTCCCACCTGGATGGGACTGATTTTCCATGCATGGATAATGGGTCCCATAGGAGCCATTCTAACAGTTAAGAAGTTAAGAGATAAGGAAATAAGGTTTAATTTGTAACTTTGTTGGGTATTTGATCAGAGCAGGATGGAGGAACAATCAACCAACACAAAATCAAATGATTAGACAAACTTCCACAGGTTCAACTCTACAGCTTTCCAGTTCACAACTAAGCAACTGAAAGACCAATCCACCAGTGACAACTGTAAGAATACCCACTGTTCATCCAAATAGCATCCATAATGCATCACAAAGACATTTCCAAGCTTATAAGTTAGATTCATTTGTCAAAACCTATAAAATCATTCAGTCACAGTGACCAAGGGCTAGTAGAATTAGCCCACTTTTACAAACAAAGTATCTTTTAATTTGCTCTTCACCTCACCAACTCTTGGACAGTCACAAATTGTGATACAAATCAAAGGAATCTCTTATCAAAACCTCCATACTGCCCTTCTAAACTGCTGTTCCATAAAACCCTCTTTTTTCTTCCTAAATCCTAGGGCTTATTGTATTTCCTATATCCAAAACACTTTAAGACCCAAAACCTCTTGAATCCTTCTATTTTCAGCCTGCACAAGCTCAACACACCTTGACATTTATTACTCTTACGTTTTGTATAGGGTTCCTTTGTAAATCACCTAATTTTCCCCTCTTTTCATCCCTTCACCATAGGATTTCTAACTTCTCCACACAACCAGACACTTGCAACCACTCAAAACTTCTAAATAGCATAAAAAACACCTACCAAAGCTGTCCTTTAGGGTTTCAACCCATATTTCACTCTCTCTAGACTTTTCACTCATCTAGCCTTGACTCCAAGGCCCAAAACACAATTTTGCAACAGGGCAGACTCTTTCATTTACTTTGCATGTTCTTCCACCACAAGTAGGCCCATTATATTATTCAACCTACATTATATAGGCCCATTCCTCCGAGTTACAGCCTGCACAGAAGGAGGAATGGCCATTCAACTCATATTTTACTCAAAACCCTACTTTCCCTGTTTAAACCAGTCAACAGCAAATACAATTAAAATGGACTTAATTCACAGGGAGAACTCTCAAGAACCAATTCAAGACATAGAATAAACAACCCTAGATCAAAAATCCAAACATTTATGATCAATCTCTGCTGTACGGACCAGTACACTACCAGGAAAAGTGAGAAAAAATAGAAAATTACTGGAAACAACACTTTTGTATTAATTTTCTCTTTTCAAAATGCCTTCATCAAACTTCCTCGAGCCTTCCAGAGGCAATTTAAACATTTTCCAAATCAAAACTACCAAGAAAACGCCTAAAATTGACCTAAACTGCCTTAACCCCCACAAATTCCCCATTTTGCACTTTTTTGACAATTAACTTTGTTTGCATTACACCAATAATTTCACCCCAAATACATTAAAGTGGTCTTATTAGACCTTATTAACAACTCACCCCCCTTATTCCTAGACCAACCTACACTTGATGAGATTTTACAATTATGTGTTTCAGGTGCTCCTGCACCATACTCCCCGGGTACAAAAGATTTATGCCCCATAAATCACTCCATAGGACTACTCCAACCCTCTGGACAATCCCTTCAAACCTGCTCCAAGTCACTTGCATGGAAATATTCCACCAAGGCACTTTGTACCCTTCATATTTTGCTTTGTCTTCACCTTGCCATCCTTGATCCTGCTCAATGGGATCTTCTTGATGCATTTTACCTTCATTGGTACTTGCAAACAAAAATTCAGTACACCAAACCAAACAGTCATGCATTGGTATCCTTGTTACATGCTCTTTCATGAGCCAATCATACATGTAGTCTTGCCCTTCAACTCCACTCTCTGCAACATAACCTTCACTGTATGCTTCCACTTTCATTTTAACCCTTGGTCTGTCCCCTGTCAGGGAAATGAACAAATCAGAAAGATAACCAGTGATTCCCTTCACTCTTAGCTTCTTACTCTTCCACTTTACACCTGCATTCAAATAAGTCATGCTTGCATCCTCTGTCCTTAATGCAATTCTCTGCAAAACCTTGGCCAAATATCCTTCACCTCTCATGGTGACCAACCTCTGCTCAACTCCTTGAAACTCTCCAAACTCTTCCATAGTCTCCTTCACTGTTTTCTGCCAATCTTCATAACTGACTGTCTTTTTCCTGACCTCTACAATCTGCTCATCATCTTCAAGTCTTTCAAGACTTCTCTCATTCCTCTCACTACTTTTCTTTTGAGTTACTTCCTCATTCTTCCCTTCCTCAGTTTCCAAGACCTCTTTATTCTCTGTCACACAGTCCACTGTGTTCACAATTCCTGTCTTTTCATCATTTACTCTTACTGTCAAGGGACACTCCACTGCCCCAATCATGATCTTGTCATAGTTTTCAAGCCTTTCATGGCTTTCTCTACTTTCCCCACTTGTCTTATCTGCCTCTCTTCTTTTCCTCTTAACATTCTCAGTCTTCAAGCCTTCACTGTCATCAGCATTTTCACCTTTTCCTCTTACCCATATCTACTGCACCTTGTGCTCTTGTCCACTCAATGGATAGCATACATTTTCCTCACTGCTCTTGCTTTTCCATACCTGCAAATCACTTGCACTCACATCTCCTTCCCTCTCTAAGCTCTTTATCCCAATACCTTTATTATCACAAAACTCAGCCTCAATCTCACCTATCCCTGTACCTTTCATGGATGTCTGCCCTACATCATTTTCATTCTTTAATGAACAAACTCTTACCTTCTCTTGGCCTTCCACACAACTCTCAAGCCTACCTTGCATCCTCAATGCCTCTTCACTCTTGAACCTTTCAATACCTTCATTCTTATTCGCTTCTCTTTGAGAAATCTCTGCCCCAAGTGCCTTCTGCTCGCAATACTCTGTCTCAGCTTCTTGCACCACTGTGTTTTTCATAGTTGTCTGCCCTAGAACACCATTAACCTGCAATGAACAAACTGCTTGCTGTCTTTTATCTTCAACACAACCTTGATGTTTACCTTGCTCTTTTAAGGTCATTTCATGTTTGACCTCCACTCCCTTTGTCTCTCTTCTGTCTTCAGTCTGTACTGTTCTTCCTAATGCTGCTTCATGGTGTTTTCCCTTCTCTTTTGCAACTAAGCTATGCCCTAATTCCTTATCCTTGTCTTTGTCTGCTTTATATCCTAAGAACTTGTGTCTTTCCTGCAGTATCACCCTTGTTCTCTTGTCTTGATCATCTTCCACCAATGAGGTCAAAACATAAATCTTTCCATCCTTTTTAATCTGGTAATTATTTTCCCTG
The DNA here is from genome assembly GCA_007258455.2 of Sequoia sempervirens. Taxonomy (NCBI): domain Eukaryota; kingdom Viridiplantae; phylum Streptophyta; class Pinopsida; order Cupressales; family Cupressaceae; genus Sequoia; species Sequoia sempervirens. Next base: position 27,891 of record VDFB02042842.1, read on the forward strand.
CCATAGTACACAGCAAATCTTTCCCAACACCATGGTTTTCCAAACATTAGATGACAAGAGTGCAATGGTACAATATCACATAATATTTTGTCTTTATATCCACCTATTTCAAATTCAACCCATGATTGCTCTTTAACCAAAAATGTATTCTCATCATTCATCAATGAAACATAATAAGGTGAATCATGTGGAAACCTTTCTAAGTTCAATTTTTCAACCATTTCAGGAGCAACCAAATTATCCAAACTACTTGAATCAACCATAACCTTGCATATCTTACCTTTGCACTTGCACCTAGTCTGGAAAGTAGCATGCCTCATTTTTCCTTCTTTCTCATCCAACCTTCTGAAGTCCATAGTGCTTTGTATCTTCCAATGCTTCTCCTGCAACCTTCAAGTGATCTACTTCCTTGCTCTGATACCACTCTGATGCAGAGCAGGATGGAGGAACAATCAACCAACACAAAATCAAATGATTAGACAAACTTCCACAGGTTCAACTCTACAGCTTTCCAGTTCACAACTAAGCAACTGAAAGACCAATCCACCAGTGACAACTGTAAGAATACCCACTGTTCATCCAAATAGCATCCATAATGCATCACAAAGACATTTCCAAGCTTATAAGTTAGATTCATTTGTCAAAACCTATAAAATCATTCAGTCACAGTGACCAAGGGCTAGTAGAATTAGCCCACTTTTACAAACAAAGTATCTTTTAATTTGCTCTTCACCTCACCAACTCTTGGACAGTCACAAATTGTGATACAAATCAAAGGAATCTCTTATCAAAACCTCCATACTGCCCTTCTAAACTGCTGTTCCATAAAACCCTCTTTTTTCTTCCTAAATCCTAGGGCTTATTGTATTTCCTATATCCAAAACACTTTAAGACCCAAAACCTCTTGAATCCTTCTATTTTCAGCCTGCACAAGCTCAACACACCTTGACATTTAATTACTCTTACGTTTTGTATAGGGTTCCTTTGTAAATCACCTAATTTTCCCCTCTTTTCATCCCTTCACCATAGGATTTCTAACTTCTCCACACAACCAGACACTTGCAACCACTCAAAACTTCTAAATAGCATAAAAAACACCTACCAAAGCTGTCCTTTAGGGTTTCAACCCATATTTCACTCTCTCTAGACTTTTCACTCATCTAGCCTTGACTCCAAGGCCCAAAACACAATTTTGCAACAGGGCAGACTCTTTCATTTACTTTGCATGTTCTTCCACCACAAGTAGGCCCATTATATTATTCAACCTACATTATATAGGCCCATTCCTCCGAGTTACAGCCTGCACAGAAGGAGGAATGGCCATTCAACTCATATTTTACTCAAAACCCTACTTTCCCTGTTTAAACCAGTCAACAGCAAATACAATTAAAATGGACTTAATTCACAGGGAGAACTCTCAAGAACCAATTCAAGACATAGAATAAACAACCCTAGATCAAAAATCCAAACATTTATGATCAATCTCTGCTGTACGGACCAGTACACTACCAGGAAAAGTGAGAAAAAATAGAAAATTACTGGAAACAACACTTTTGTATTAATTTTCTCTTTTCAAAATGCCTTCATCAAACTTCCTCGAGCCTTCCAGAGGCAATTTAAACATTTTCCAAATCAAAACTACCAAGAAAACGCCTAAAATTGACCTAAACTGCCTTAACCCCCACAAATTCCCCATTTTGCACTTTTTTGACAATTAACTTTGTTTGCATTACACCAATAATTTCACCCCAAATACATTAAAGTGGTCTTATTAGACCTTATTAACAACTCACCCCCCTTATTCCTAGACCAACCTACACTTGATGAGATTTTACAATTATGTGTTTCAGGTGCTCCTGCAGTGTTTAATCAATTTGAACCTAGAGATGCACAATATGGGTTATTAGGGGCATATTAATGATGATGTAAATGTAAAATAGGGCTTGGGACACAAAAATCAATGTGAAAGTGTGATTAAATACAATTTACATCACTAAAATGAGGTCCACATAGCCTAGAAAGGCACAAGAACTATGTGAATGTGCAAGACACATTACAACACTAGTTTATCATTAAATTTAATTCAAGAACCTTATAGATTGATGTAAACACATTTTATAATGTTGAATTAGGGAGAAATAGGTTATAAGTCTAAAAAGGCATGAAATTCCTTTACAAGACTTTACAACACCTTTACAAGACATTGTTAAAATCATTTTATTTAATTTTCAAGGGCCCAAGACCTAGTTTGGATGCATAAAATTCCTTGCAACACCTAAATTAAGGCCTCATTAAGCCCATATTATCATGAATTAATCCCATGTCAAGAAAAGGGTCCTTTTTTCTATGACATAGAGGGAATGATATATGTAGGGAGAGGTAGGGGTAAAGGGAGAGATATTGATGGAGAGAGAGGTGAGAGGGAAAGGAATAGAGAGAGGTAGGTAGAGAGGGAGGGGGAGATAGAGAGAAGTAGAGAGGGAAGGAGAGGTAAGAAGGGAGGGAGAGGGGGTGAGATAGAGAAAGAGGAAGGAGGGATATATAAGGACAAAGGTGAGATATAAAGAAAGAGAGTAGAGAGGGAAGGGGAGAGAGAGAGAGAGAGGGGGGGAGGGAGAGAGAGGTGAGATAGATAGAGAAACAAAGAGAAAGAGAGAGGGAGAGTGAGAGAGTTGAGGCAAGGAGAGGTAAAGAGGGATACTTTAGATAGATTGTAGACAAGGAGAGATAGAAAGAGGGTGAAGAGAGAGAGAGGAAGGTAGATAGAGGAGGGTAGCTAGAGAGGGAGAGGAGAGAGGGAGATGGGAGATAGAAAGAGGGGGGAGGGAGAGAGATGGAGAAGAGTGTGGGAGTAGCTAAAGAGGGAGAGGAGAGAAAAAGTGATACAAGAGATATAACGATAAGGAAGGAAGAGAGAGAGAGAGATGTAGGAAGAGAGTTGAGATAGAGAGAGTAGGGAGGGAAGGAGAGAGAGTAAAGGAGCCTGGAGAAGTGAGAGAGAAAAGTAGAGAGAGAAGGAGGATGATGGATAGATTGAGAGAAGGAAGAAGGGAGACAGGGGAGAGAATAATGTATAGAGGGAAAGAGAGATGGAGGGAGAGGTAGATATGGAGAGAGAGAGAGAGAGAGGTAGGTAGATAGAGGGAGGGGAGATAGAGAAAAATATAGAGGGAATGAGAGATGGATAGAGAGGTAGGGATAGAGGGAGAGATAGGGATGGAGAGAGAGATTAATAGAGAGAGACATAGGTAGAGAGAGGGAGGGGGAGATAGAGAGAAGTAGATAGGGAAGGGGAGAGAGAGAGGGAGGGATAGGAAGGTGAGAGAGAAAGAGAGGAGGGAGGGATATGTATGGAGTGTGAACACAAAAAAAGTGTCCATTTTTGCTTGCTTGATTTGGGATTAATTGATGATAAATTGGACTTAATGAGTCCTTGATTTAGTGTTGTGAGGTGTTTTACACATCCACACTAGGTCTTGGACCCTTTCAAAATGAATAGAATGCATCTAACGATGTCTTGTAAAGGTGTTGTAAAGTGTTGTAAAATACTTTCATTTCTCTCTAGACTTAATAGACCTATATTTCCCTAATTCAATGTTGTAAAATGTATTTAATGGCATTCTAACAATAATCTAGAAGGCTTGTGAATTAAACTTAACTCTAAACTAGTGTTGTAATGTGTCTTACACATTCACATTGGATATTGTGCCTTTCTAGGCTATGTGGACCTCATTTTAGTGTTGCAAAATGTATTTAATCACACTTTAACATTTAACTTTGTGACCCTAGCCCTAATTAACTTTTTGATCATCATTAATATGCCCCTATGGCCCAATACTATGCATCTTGAGGCTCAATTTGATCAAATACCTAATAAAATAATCATAATAACCTATTTTCTCCATTCCTTGACAATCTAGCTAGAAAAATAACCCCTATGGGATCATGTCACCAATCTGTGTGAATTAGTTCCATCCAGGTGGGACTAAGTCACCTAGATTGGTGACTTAGTCTCATTTGGGATATTTTTGATGTTTGGGCAAGAAAAATTGGATTTTAAGTTTATTTTTCTTTCATATTGGCCTTGGGGATCAAATTAATAAGAAAATTAGGTGGATTTCCTATAAATAAAAGCTTCTAATACCTAATCCATAACTCATTCATCTTATTCATCATTAATCAAGATCCATTTCAAGGTGCAAGCAAGCTAGGGTTTTAGCATTCTAAGTTATCAAGATAGCATTTTTTAGACATTAAAGGGTAGAATCTTTATCTATTGTTGTAGAAAATAAAGATAAATCATCATGGAAAGTCCCTAACTCCATTGTTTCATGCATCATTGTCTTATTTCTTTATTTTGGTTTAACTACCTAGAACGAGGCTTGACCAAGGCAAAACCCTATGCTCTAACATTCAATATTTCTCTCTTTCCTTGTATGTTTGTAGATTTACATATCTTGAAGACTTGGAGACCATTAAAGATTAAGTTGTATAGTTGTTGAATACATCTTCTTGTTGACTAAGTCAAAATATCAACAAAAAGTCAATTACAGTGCCAAAAATTAGAGTTTCAGAACCAGACACCTATCAAGGACCAAAGTGTAGACCGAGGGATTTTGTTTCCACTTTCAGATTTTCAGAAATTCAGAAGTGGACTAAGTTGCCAATAGTGGTGACTTAGTCCCAATAAACCTATTTTTTGGAGATTTCTGTAGATTTGGATACCCATTTGGCCGAAACAGGCTCTAGAGTAGTTTTTCTAGATCTGGGACTAAGTCACCTAGATTGGCACAAGTATCCCAATTGACTTTTGCATCAGGTTTTTTAGGATTCCAGACCTTCATTCCATCCTTTTTTAGCTTCCAGGTGCACACCTTTGGTTTCATCAATTTCTATTACAATTTTCCTTCATTTCTAGGTCCATTTGCATATCACAATATGTTTTCAAACAACTTGCATTTTCTTAGTTTTCATTTAATTATTGACCTATTTCATCAGTTTATTGCATTTATAAATTGTATCTAGGAATATTCCATCCATGCTTGTATTGATTTTGATTGTAGACATTGCCCATTTTGTCCCATCTTCTTCCTTTTAGGTGAAAAACCATAGAAGTGTTAGAAAGCCCTTGGGTGCCAAAATCTTTGTCTACATTTTGGTGAATCTGACCTTAGAACATCACATTTTTTTATTTTCAAGTCCATCATTATCCTAGAATTAACATGCATTAACTTTGCATTACGGTTTGCATTGATTAATTTGGATTCTAGGGTTAAAATTTTGCATTATTGAAAGTGCATATAGGTTACATTTTTGCATTTTAAATCATTGAAAATTTCTAAAATTTTGCATTGGCATGTTAGGTTTGCATCATACAACAAAAAAAACATCAAAATCCATCAAAAAAATAAAAAATATCTTAAAAAAAACCCTACTGGGACTAATCTGCCACCTTGGGCGAGTTATTCCCTTTATGCCCCTAAAACTACCTTTTATAGAACTAAAAACCCTATTTTTAAGCTTTTGTTTGCTACCCTTACCTATCTGTATCAGTTGGATGAGTTTTTGTAACATGCATTTCATTAGATCTAGCTCAAATTAGCTCATTTCATGCATTGCTTAATTTCAATTTTGCATTCACCACATGTCATTTTTAGATCATTGCATTGTGTAACTAGAAAATTATCTTGCTTGAATACTAAAAATTGCATTTCATTTCTTGTTTGCATTTCAATTTTATGTAGTTTACTTTTAAAATGTTAGTTTCAAATCTTGTCCATTTGAAAAAGAAAAAGAATAGTCAATAATGTAGTCATTCATTTACCTACATTTACAAGATTATGAAGTCTCTAGTACAACAAG